>JACCGJ010010130.1:0-22342 GCA_013407085.1 Atriophallophorus winterbourni
GGTACAAAGACGTTTGCAAAAGAGATATGAAAGCTCTTGGCATTGACCCGGCGAGTTAGGAAGAACTTGCTCTTGACCGCTCACATTGGAGGTATTGTGTAAAGCGTCGTCTGCATGCTGGGGAGGAGCAGATACAGCTTTTGGCTGCTAAACGCAGATCACGCCGCCGGCGTGCAACCGACGCAATACAACCGAGTTCTGACTTCCGTTGCCAGCGCTGCGGGAGAGATTGTTCCTCCAGAATCGGACTGTTTAGTCATTCCAAAAGCTGCAAAACTTCAACATTCACGCGTTGTGATGTACATCCATGGTCGACATCGACCAAAGTAGGCCAACAACCTCAAAATTATTATTATTACTTCTGGCATTACAGGATCCGCTCTCCGCACATTGATTAAGTCAAAGGCGTCCCGCGAAATACACTTGGTACTCATTGATACCCATACTTATTTCAGTGCCTCCGTTTGGGCGTAACGACAATTGACATTACAAATCATGTGCATTTGGCTGAACAGATACGAAGCGTGTGGAAATAAGTCTTTTTCATCATTCGCAAACGCAAGTGCTTCATCGAACAAAATGCGACTCACGGCATCACACCCACTAACGAAATTAACAAATGTAAGCAGGAAGGTGCGCGTATTATCGTCTGTTTCTGTCCACATGAAGCTGGAATACTTTCACGGAAACCATCTGCAAACATCAATTAATACAAAAAATATTTCTTACGATTGGTAAGGAATGTATCATCGATGAGACTAAAATCAGAAATAGGATTAAACAAACTGAGCATTTCTTGGGTACTATAGATGAAATGCGTTCATTTTAATCGTGTGTCTTTTCAGTGACATTGAGTTTCGCTTCCATTCGTCGAATATAGGTTGTGAAATATTCAATATAATCAAGTTATTTTAATTGAAGTTAAACAAAACTTACCTGGATTGTTACGTCCAATCAGAACTCACCGGCGCATATTTACCACATTACACCCCGTTAGAACTTTTGTGAAAGCGAGTCTGCACAACATATCTGATGTTGAACGAAGAGTCTCCGCATTCTAGCAGTTATGAACCATGTCACCATTGGTGACCTGGTGCTAAACGCCAATTTGGCTCCACTTGAAATAGGCGGTGTAATTTTGACGACGGAGGCGATGATTCGATTACTGGGAGTATCATTTGCTTTGGCATATAAATTTGATAAATGTCAACTAGCCCCGTAAATTGCTTTTCGATGTTCGGATCGAATTGTGGGTTCACGTTAATAGTGTTACCTCAACTAATCAGCCGATTCCAAGTGGCGTAATTCAAGGCAGCGTTCTAGGTCCACTTCTATTTCTTATCTATGGTAATGATCTGCAAAATGTTGTGGATCAGTTTAAGCTATTTATCTACGCAGATGACATAAAAGTCGTCATAACATCTCCTCCTGGTGAAGTATGACAGGCTCTGATATCCCTTAACCATGATCTTGCCTCCCTATCTAGCTGGGGCTCACAATGGAGATTAGAATTCTCTGCTTCTAAGACACAATATATATTGGATTACGTTGTTCAATCCCTTCTAACACACTCACGATAAATGGTTCAACCATCACACCTTCTGCAAAAATTAGGGATTTTGGATTTAGATACTCCTTATCTCTCAATTTTAGTGAACAAGCAAGACACCTCATCGCGAGAGCAAGACAAAACTTTGGCTTAATTAACCATAAATTTCTCTTACGCGAGAGTAAAATAGCATTGTATAAGATGAAGGTCTTACCAATTCTCGATTATTGTAATATCATTTATTCTCACATGGGTTGGCGCGATTGTTTTCTCTTAGAGAGACTTCAACGTACTTTCAGCAAAATAACTTTGGGCTATTCTAACCCCTTGCCTTATCATGAAAGGTGTAATTTGCTGAATGTCGAACCACTACGGCTACTCAGAATTTGCTTGAATCTGCTTTTTTTCTTTCGAATCATTACCCAGCAACGAATTAAGCTTCAGTCTGGCATGCGCCTTCACGATTATATTCGATATGATCTGCGCAATCGAACAAGGCTGTTGAATATCCCTATGTCTCGCACTAAAGTGAGACATACCTTTTTTTAATTGGATATGCACAACTTTGGAATTCTCTTCCTCTTCCTTTCCGTATGTGCACATCTACAGGAAAATTTAAAACGCTTGTATAAACTCTAACCGTTCACTCACTATCCCAAATCCTCAAGAAAAACTCTTCTCTAGATATTCTATGCTCTCATGGGATCCCAGGTTTCTAATTCCACATCTTTTTCCACATATTAGTATATCATGATGTCTTATCGTATTCTCTGGATAACTGGCTATTCAAGTGTCAGGTTGCCGGACCCTAGATATGGTGCTACACATCATCATCGTATCCGTGCGTTTTATAATCATTTTTACCATATGACCATTTCCTTAACCGTTATCTGCTTATATATCTGCATATATTAGTATATCATAAGGTCAGATAGTATTCTCTGGATTACTGGCCATTCAAGTGTAAGGTTACCGGACCCTAGAAATGTTTTTACACTAATCAATCTCAACATTGCCTTCGATAACATTTTCTATACACCATTATGTATATAACTGTCTTTTATTTCTCATGAGGCCAAAAATGTATCATTTTTAGCTTAACGTGCAAAATACTAAGGAAATCTACCAAAAAATGAAAAAAAAACATGGGAAAGTAACAAAACAGTATATTTTTTAATGTACATTCTTATTTCTTAAATGATGTACTATTTCACTTTGATGACCTCTCACCGTGCTGGTGAAGAGAAAATCTTTCATTATATTCTAGTGTCTTCGAATAACGAACCATCACTGTAATTGGCTCGAAATCTATCCGCCCGAGATTTGTTCCGTACGCGATTCATTTTCCTGCAGATAACGGAAATCCGGCTGGTGAACAAATTTTGATTCGATTCGTCGACAATTCTTCGAAAGTATTGGAGCACAGCACCCCAATGCCTACTCTTGCTATTAGCCACACCCTCTCACGCACCCCACAATTTCTTAGATTTTTTTATTTCGATGGATTTTGTGTTCCCTTTTTAATCTCCTTAACCAACCTTTCCGTAAAAACATGAATTTTTGCATATATGATTTATCTATCAATTTTTCATGACATCTTTATTATAATTCGCACCACTTTTTCCATAATTACCTTCCATTTCTGTTCTCTATTTGTTTCTTGCATCATTGCCATTCGTGAATCTTGACATAATTCAAAGGAAATTTTATTTCTATTAGACATTTAAAATTTTTCTCGCCTACTGTATATTCATTTCCTTTAATGAACGGGAAAAATGTTTAAAAAGCCCGCTCACTTCGGTTACTTGCACTGTACTATTTTATTTTGCTGTTCAAATTTTGATAAACTGATCATGTATTGCATGCGTTGGATGTCCAAGAATATATATATATATATATATATTATTCGACATTTAAGCAAAATCAGTCAGCCAGTGGTTTAATTCCACGAGACTTCCCATCACGCGGTTACCAATGGCTCCCTGAAAAATCCGAATGATATGATTAGTGCTCACCAAGGACAACATGAAGGCGAACGCCTTGCAGAGCTACTTATTGGAACTGGAAAAATGAAAATAGCCAATAATATCACGGTTAACCAGAATTCAATCAAACTATATGTATGAATAGAAATTAGCATTCAGACTACTAATAAATTACACTTACAAAGATAGTTATTATTTTTAAAACAGTAAAAGCACAACAAAATGGTAATGGATTTGATTTTTACCCACAAAACAAAATATCAATACTGAAAATTCAAAATCGCGTAGTAAAATATTTTGTTCTGTTCTAAATATACTCGTACATGGAATTTACTTCCTAATAAAATACGATTCAGCACTCCATTAACTAACAAAATCCATCTCTACTCTTTTTTAACAAAAAATAAAATATCCAAGATATTTATTAATGATACATATAACAGTAATTTTTACATAAACGGCATTTAGGATTTTTACTTTGTTACTCATGAATTTTAGAGCCGTTTAGCTTTTTTTCTTGATAATTTGATTTCCAGAATTAATAAACTAAACCACATCCTTTCGGTAAATTATAGACAAGCGCAGGAATTCATAATTGAACAAGTGATGTCCAATCTGTACATCCTATCCATTCACTTGTCAGCCTTTTAGACAAGAATCTTGCGTTGCTAACCTACCGAAGGTCAACCGGCGAAATCGCCAAACACTGGCAAAAATTGTGACGTTGCGCTTGTAGATTTCAGTTCAGTTCATTTGCACAGGACAGTATGTGTCTAACGATTTAAGCGAGCTTCCAGAATTTTGTTCGGTGGAAAGCTGCAGAGAAGCACTCACCACTGCCAAAACGTTTTTTTGTGTATTTGAAATCTTCGACGACGCCAAGACATTATTTGGATTGTATTTAGAAAGCACCGTGTTATAACCGATGCTGGTAAAAACCAGTTTTTCTTCACCAGCACGGTGATTTTAGATGAAGTAGAATCGTGTATAAAAAACGGAAACTTTAGTCTTCACTTGATTTACGGGATAACGCTGAAAGGTGAACTACCTAAGCTAGTATAACAATTAGAGAGAACTTACCCCAGTTGCGGTCCGAACCCTGCTTAAAACTCGAGACATAACAGCGAGATATAAGTTATTCTTTTCAAAAGTTCACAACCCTAAGGCTGAAAAAGTGTTTCATGTAGTCTAGCCTACATTGCTTCTTAGAAATATTAAGTAAATGGCTACGGATGCAGAGCTCGGGACTTGAGGTAAAGAAGTCGTTCATTGGCACGCCACTCAAACCCTTCAAGTCCTCAAAGGTTTTAATTAAGTCACCTCCTAAACGACGGCGCTTAAGGGAGAAAGTATTGAGAGACATGGGGTGCGCAGCGTACGGTTTCTCTTGCTTACGCTCAATCATACGAATTGCGAGGCGCTGTACGCTTTCAAGTCGAAAATGTCCTTTTGTAGTGAGAACACCACGCCTGAAAACAATATTTGATATGCGGCTGAACTAATGCTTTGTGAAGTAACAGGAATACATCGGGTCTTCTGGTCGTTAACACTGATTTCAGCCGAAAAATTACCTTGCGTGCACGCTGAGCCGCATCGCCAAATTTTCCCTCCAATTTAAATTCAGCCGTAACCAGTACTCACAAATCTCTTACAGACTACGCGGCGTTAACACTGAAGGATTTTCCAGACGACTGGACCGAAAACGTTTCTCTCAATGCTGATAAGAGGTTGCTTTAATTAAGGTTCGGTGGGAGGTCTCACTTGTATGACCAGTTTATGACCAGCTCAAGGTCGTGCATCAAGGTACCTTCATCCGTTGATCCTATGAACTTCACATCATTCGACAAAATGGAGCATGGAAACTTTAAGTCAAACGACAAGTCATTTATGAAAATTAGGAATAGAAGAGGGCCGAGTACCGAACCTTGAGGGACCCCACTGATCAAGTCGGTTTAGCTAGATAACGTGGATCCAAACGGAAATCTGAGAGTCCTACCTCTAAGGAATACTTTTATCCAAGCAAGTAGACTACTCTGTATGTCTTTTGCAGCTATCGTGATCTCTAGAAGGCAGTGTCTCACGAAATTAGAAGTCTTTTAACTTTTAGTAGAGGGCTTCGACTGGCCTTCCTTCGTCCAGAATTTTAGTTGCAATATCGAAAAATTTAGGAAGGTCATTCAGGCAGGATCTACCCTAAAGAAATCCGTGTTATGTTACACTCAACGGAGAATGCCGACTAAGAGGCTGACAGATTTTGTCACGCAATAGTTTTTCTAATACTTTTGAGACGATGCTAGTCAAGCTGACATTTCTATATAATATAATATAATAAATTAATATATATTCTTGGTTATCCAAGGCATGCAATACATGATCAGTTTATCAAAATTTGAACAGCAAAAGAAAATAATACAGTGCAAGTGACCGAATTGAGTGGGACTTTCAAACATTTTCTCCGTTCAATAAGGGAAATGAATATACAGTAAGAAAAAAATTATCAATGTCTAATAGAGATAAAATTTCATTTAAATTATGTCAAGATTTACGAATGGCAAGATGACTTACTTACTGACTTATTCCTGTGAACTCCTGTTGGAGCATAGATCTGCGACAACGCCACGTCAGCGAACTCTGTCCTGGGCTAGTTTTTGTTGTTGCAGTTTCTGTAGCAGCGTTGTCTTTTACGGGGTGGGGTTGCTAGCCCCACGCCCAACCCTCCTCCTTTTTCACTCGGGTTTGGGACCGGCAGTTGGCGGAGTTAATTGCAAGGATGCAAGAAACAAATGGAGAACAGAAATGGAAGGTAATTATGGAAAAAGTGGTGCGAATTGTGATGAAGTTGTCATAAAAAAAATTGATAAATAAATTATATATGAATAAGTTCATGTTTTTACGGAAAGTTTGAATAAGAAGATTGAAAAGGGAACGTAAATCCATCGGAATAAAAATATCTAAGAAATTGTGGGGGATGAGAGATGGTGTGGCTAATAGCAGGGAGGAGGCAGTAGGGTGCTGTGCTCCAATTCTCTTGAAGAATTGTCGGCCAATCGAACCAAAATGTGTTCACCAGCCGGATTTTCGTTATCTGCAGGAGGATAAATCGCATACGGAACGAATCTCGGGCGGATAGATTTCGAGCCAATTACAGTGATGGTTCGTTATTCGAAGACACTCTCATCAGCACGGTGAGAGGTCATCAAAGTAAAATATTACATCATTTAAGAAATAAGAATGTACATGTTAAAAAACATAATGTTTTTTAGTTCCCAACAGTTCACCAGCAAACGCCCTTGTGTTTTTGCACGACTATGGCTTCCTTTCACTTAATGGGAACCACTCCAAGTTGCAGGTATCAATAAAGAGCTAGCAAAACGGATCGGTAAGCAATGAGGCAAGATGTTTCAGCATAATTGTTTAAATACTATCCGGTCCCTTAGATTTGTTGACTCGAATATGGATAAGTGCGCCATACTCCTCAACCTCATTGAAGGGCAACTCATCGAGTACATGAACACCAGTTGTCAGGCTAAGCAGACCTTACAGTGCATTTGAAAAATTATCGCGTCGTCGACCGCTACTGAAAAACCCTGAGAATGCAGTAGCCTTAGACATGTCGGAATCAGCTACATTTACGTCCTCCAGTTTCAAACCTCCATTAATTCCCCTGGTTTTGCCTTTCGAATGTGAGTAGCTATAAAACCTCTACGGATTGGATTTAGCATCCTCAATTAAGGATAAATCAAAATCCTGTTTGAGCAAACGCTACTATTTAACGCAAGTATTCCGAGCGGTTTTGTAGCGGGCCCAAAAACCAGAAGTTAGGGATAGCTTATATTGCAGCCATAGGGGATCCCATTTACAGGTAAAACTACCAACTTGAGGAGTCCACAAGGGTGGCATTTGATGCCTTCTCACGCACTGTAGCGGAACGTGCTTGTCTTGTAACCCGTTTATATACTTACAAATTCTATCTCAGATTTCACTTATACTGAAATCGCTAGATAACTGAAGGGAAGATTTTCAAGTCCGCAGGAGTAAACCCCAAGCCTGAAATTGCGTCTGGGACGAGATCAAGGTTTGTGAAAACGCAATATTGCTTTGAAGTTTATCATTACGCTTTTGCTGAGTGGTGGTAGGTACATCAAATATCTAATGGCTCCTAGCTGGGACGACAATACCAAGTCAAGTGTGGATGGAGTGCATCCATGAAGTAACCTTGTAACAACGCATGATTATGGAGCCATTTAAGTAAAGTTTGGGATTGCTGGGTGACTATATTTGTAGGGACAGGCCAAATCGCCCAAGATTAGTATACTGGGAGCTTAGTGAAACAAACCGTCGAGTGTTTCATTAAGCTGTGTAATATCCTGTTTCGCTGCACTGGATGTGACGTATACACAAGCAATTGCGAGGGATGACTTGTAGCAAGTCAGTATACCGGTAACAACTTAGCCGTTTTCACTGGCTAGAGTTTTACCCGTACCCATACTGTGCAAACCATACTGCAAGAGAAGTGCATCGCAAACGCCTCTCTTAACGCCCGGTCTAACGCATCTACCGCTTTTTGACTACTGTAATATGGCCTACTCTCACATCGCTGGGCATGACTGTATTCTCTTAGAAAGCCTTCAACGTAGAATTAGCAAAATCATGTTAGGCTACTCTAATCCTTCATCTTATAATGTAAGACGCAATCTACTAGACATTGACCCGCTATGGTTACGCAGAATTCGCCTTAATCTTTTTCTTTTCTTCCGAATCATCACAGAACACCAAGTTAAGCTTAGATCTATCATGCGCTTCCAAGATTGCAATCGTTCTGTACGACGTAATCGAATGAGGCTATTACATATTCCCTTTACTCGCACTAAAGTTCGACAAAACTTCTTTCTAATTAGATATGCGCATCTTTGGAATTCTCTTCCACTCCATTTTCGCATGTGCACATATACAGGTAAGTTTGAAAACACTCGTAGATTCTCTTACTGCTCCATCGCTATGCGAAATTCTCAAAATAAACACTTCTATAGACAATAAATTTTGTCACGGTATTCTTGGTTATTGAACCAATTGTAAGTATTTTGTACATTAGCACACGTATAGAACTGTTCACAATGTCCGAAATACATGGTATTATTAAGTGTCAGAATACTTAGGGTCTATTTATCTTAGATCTATTTCTATTCCCCCCTCATATCTGTCTAGGCCTGGGAAACTTGACAGTATCTTAGCCCACGTGCAGTCTCTGACTGTGCGGCACTTTGCCTGGATCAGGCTTGTGCTTTCATACATACATCATACATACATCAAAACCTGAGACTAGTATTATATGTACCTTTACTTATTGTATCTCTTTAGGCTTATCTTACCCCCTTTTTGTTTAAACATATTTATCCTTATTGTTTCAATTTAGGTTTCTATCGTAAACAAATGTCTCTCTAAAAAAATTTCTAAACATTAAAAAAAATCATTTTTCTGATTACCTATTTATAGCGCTGCTGCAGTGTCAGGTTACATAGGGTCTATGCATATCTCGTCATAGGTTGGGACCTGCATCACATTTGTCCATTTGTCACATTGCCTTCCATGACATTTTCTATACACCATTATGTATATATCTGTCATTTATTTCATATAAGGCTTATAAATGTCACATTTTTATCCAAACTTGCAAAAAAATAAGATCCACCGAAAAAATAAAAAAGTGAAAAAACCTGAAAATCATTATGTTTTTAATGTACATTCGTATTTTTTAAAATGATGAACTATTTTACTTTAATGACCTCTCACCGTGCTGGTGAAGAGAAAATCTTTCATTATATTCCAGTGTCTTTGAAAAACGAACCATCACTGTAATTGGCTTGAAATCTATCCGCCCGAGATTTGTTCCGTACGCGATTCATCCTCCTGCAGATAACGGAAATCCGGCTGGTGAACACATTTTGGTTCGATTGGTCGACAATTTTCAAGAGTATTGGAGCACAGCACCCTACTGCCTCCCCTGCTATGCCACACCTCTCTCATCCCCCCACAATTCTTAGATTTTTTATTCCGATGGATTTACGTTCCTTTTTCAATCTTCTTATTCAAACTTTCCGTAAAAAAATGAACTTATTCATATATAATTTATTTATCAATTTTTTATGACAACTTCATCACAATTCGCACCACTTTTTTCATAATTACCTTCCATTTCTGTTCTCCATGTTTTCCCATCCTCGCAATTCGTAAATTCTTACGAAATTTGAATGAAACCTCTCTGTTATTAGACATTAAGATTTTTTTCTTACTTACTGTATATTTGTTCCCATTATTGAACGAGGAAAATAATTAAACATCCTTCTTACTTCGGTCATTAAGCACCGTTATATTTTCTTTTGCTGTTCCAATTTTGATAAACTGATAATGTATTACAAGCCTTGGATGTCCAAGAATATATTATTATTATTATTATCATTATTATTATCATGACGAGATATTGTTCACTGTTGTGTTTCGGCAACTCATCAATCGCAGAGAGCCAGGTCTCAAAAAGCGCAATAACCTTTGTGTATAACTCAGCCACGCGGAGAGAATGTTCAGCCCACTTATTCTTTATACTGCATGCATTCGCGTACAGTACTTTGGCACTGGTTATTAGTGCTTAAAGCAGGATCATCAGTTTAGACAGCCTCTTGCGTTAAGGTAATGGACCGTTAACTGACAATTGAGACCGCAAATTCTGGAATTATTTGCTCTAGTGCCATCGACATTTGCGCCAAGACGTCTAGGCAGGACAGCAAGAATCGTGGCTCAGTGCTGTTCGGTATGATCGTCTGTGACTGAATAGCGTTTTGCGCTGCATTTGTTTTAGGAATGACAGATGTTTCCACTGCTAAGTTTCTCCTATTTGAATAGAGAGAGTTTCGCCTAATCCGGGACGGAGGGTTTTTGGGATCCACCTCCAGTTTATTAGGCGTTGGTTTGGCTACATGCTCAGCCCCAGCCAGAGATGCATCTTGTTCCGTCTGGTATTTGAAATCAACCAGGATTTGTCAAGAGCAGTTACCGGTACTCAAACTTTATACACGGTGTACTGGGTGAATGGCAAACTTGTTTAACTTTTCCATTTGGTTGCAGTTAAACCAGATCTTTTATTTGTATGTTTTGTCGAAGTTCTGCTAACATTGACCTCCATGGGAGGTTGGTGTAACTTGCAAACTTGGTCAACTTTCGCCTTGGCTGTATTTGTCACCGGGCTCATATTTGCATGCAAAACAGATGCATAAGGTTTAGTGTGTACGACTGTGATGAATTGAATTGTATTGAATTGAGTGAATCAATCAACCCAGGAATTTAATTGAGAATAAACACACTCACTTGAATCAGACAGCGTGTATTAATTAATGGAACTAACAACGAGAATTTGAATTACAGAATTATCGATTAGTATTGATTGTTATTCAAACAATCATCACAACCACCGCAGCTCTTAATTGTCCTCGGATTTTTGTAATCTTGAATAAGTTTGTTCATCAGTCTTTCAGCTCGTCTGACAGGTTCACTTGATTCAGTATTCTCGGAAGACAAAGTATGTGACAAGTTTGTTGCTCGTTCATAAGAAGCTTGTCCAGTGTCTGCAGGTTGAATTGATTGAATACACGGAGGTTCTAGCGAACCCGAAACGTCATCCACAGTTGCCAACAATTGTCTCGCTTTATCAATAGCAGTATTCGAAGGTGCCAGTAACGCTTTTTCTCTTGCGGTTTTGAAAAATACATTATCTGGTAATCGTTCAGATGAGCTAGAATGCAGTGCTGAATTTGCTCGATAAGATGAATTCGGTGATTTATTTGAAATGGTATCTGATGAATGCTGAAGTTTGCTAACTTTGTAGCCACCTTCTTGGTAATGAAATCTAGATTTTTCGTTTGAAACAATCATACGGGCGGATGTGGACGTGTTAACAGGAGTAGCTCTTGAGTCAGTTGATAGGGGAGTCAAATTTTTATCATTAAACAAAAGAGCTTTAGCAGGATCAATGGCACTGTTAGAAATCGGTTGAACTTTCTTTCCAGATGCAGTTTGAATATCCAGAGTAACAGGAGGGTTCTTCACACTATGATAGGATGTACGAAAGTCAACGTTTCGTTTTTCGCCAAGCGGCATAGTTAATGTATCATCATCGTTTGTATGCATCAGAGCCTTGACTCTTCCGACAGGTTCTCGGAGTCCATATGGAATAAGGCGACGTTTCAAAATTGTAGGATCACCAGTTATTTCTAAATGAACAAGTATTATGTTCATGTCACCGGAATGCGATGCACACTGACGAATTAAATATTTTATTGGATGAGAGTCAAATTTTGATAATGAACTTGTAGACAAAAATGAAAAGTCAATATTGAGTAACTTCAGCGATTTTAATCCAAGGATTGGTGGACTAGATTTCGTGACAATGAATGAACACTCAACTGGTTTTGCAGTACCGTATCTGACTGGAATAGAGCAAACTCCGACAACAGGTACAGAATGTCCTGTGACGTCGTGAATCGAAATGCCTGATTGATGAATTTGAGCATCAGGGGCAAAATGTTTCAAGTCATTCAATGAAATTAATGATTCCACACTTTTTGTATCAAGTATAAATTCTTTGGAACCATAACTACCGAATATACGTTTACGAATATGAGACACTGTGTATGGCGACACTGATAATGATAGTGAGCTGATTTGATTTTCAACATTGACGACTTTCGTATCATTACTATGCACATAACATGTCTTAGAATTTCGACAAACTGATTGAATATGTCCAAGTTTACCTCATTTAAAACATTCAGCATTACGAAATGGACAAGTAAATCGAGAATGTAACTTGCCACAAGATGCACATTTTCCAAACTTCTAATTGTCAAAGTTGGACTTGCTTTTGCTGAATTTGCTTATTTTGTCTGGTTTGACATCAGAATCACTTTGTCGCTGAGGTCGGTTGCTGGACTGAGGTTTAGATCTGGAGGTTCCGAACAATACAGTTTGAGTGTCAGCATTAATTTGACGATTAATTTCTTTTGAAACATCTTCATAATGTTCGCATATTGTCTTGACAATTTCATAGGTTGGATTCTTCAACATTAATAACTGGCGATATAAATCAGGTTCATTGATACCAGCAATTAAACGATCTCTTAAATGATTATATAGTTTATCTTCGAATGCACAACGAGTAGCCTGTATTTGCAATTCCAGAATAAATTGACGAATAGATTGGTTTTACTTGTCTTTGCATTGTATTAAAGCGTGCACGTTCAGCAATTTCGAAATTTTTCGGTGTGACATGCGCTAATAGAATAGATTTCAATTCATTGAAAGTCTTCTTGGCATGTAGGATAGGGAATGATATATTTTTCAGCAAAGCATGAGCATTTTCTCCTGCTGAAGTGAGAAAATGCGCAGTGATAATTAATTCAAGCATTTCACCCTTGGTGAGACACCAAAGTTTAAAACGTTCCAGGTAATCTTCAATTTCTCTGGGGCTCCCATAAATATTGAGAGGTCCGAACGACATCCTGCTCGCGACGCCAATTGTGATGAATTGAATTGTATTGAATTGAGTGAATCAATCAACCCAGGAATTTAATTGAGTAGAACCACACTCACTTGAATCACACAGCGTGTATGTATTAATGGAACTAACAACGAGAATTTGAATTACAGAATTATCGATTAGTATTGATTGTTATTCAAACAATCATCACAACGACGTTGGACGTGCTAGGCGAGATTACACTATTTTGCTCTCATTCATTGATAGAAGCATCGTCAGTTTCAGCCTTATGGCAGCAGCTGCAAAACCACTGCAACCAGCGTTATTTTGATTAGATCCCTTGTGAGATTTATGTATGCAAGATCAGCTAGAATTAACTTAACGCTTGCAAGCTGTGCAAGCGTTAGCAGCAATTGCGTTCGAGGCAAGCATTATTTGTACTCATGTTACAGCGAGAAATATGAGTAACGATAATGTACCAGAATAAATATAGGCTAATTTTATCACAAGCGTAATTAATCAACAGGAAACATAATGAACCTTTTGCTTTCAACAATATAGTAAAATAATTAGTCTATTTTACAGCAATTTCCTAGAATAGCGAACATTCGTAATGATATTTTAACAGAGCGTGGAAAATCCAACCAAGTTGAACGTACCGCGCGATTAATTCAGCAAAGCTTTCAATAATGTGGTACACGTAATATTTCTGAAAAAGATTGCGCGATACGGCCTATCTGAAAATCATTAAATGGTTCCATTCGTTATCAATAGTTTGTAGATGAAGCGTCAATGTAATTGGTATGCATGTATGCATGAATATACAAGCCTGAAACAAACAAGTACCGCATAGTCATAGACTGCACTCGAGCTTAGAAATTCTCAGGTCGCTTAAGCCTAGACAGCTATGAAAAAGAAAATAGAAATGAAAATGATAGTGAAATGCCTGCATGTTTCAGCATGAAGCTCACTAAGGTTTGCCAATAAATTTAACACGGTATTAGCCACACAGCACTAAAGTATTATACGATTGCACATCCGTGCAATCCGACCCAAGTAGTGATCCGAAATGTAATCTTCGGGGTACGTTAATTTTCTTATTTTATATCAACGACCAACTAGGAGTGGTTACCTCTATCTTGATTGTTACACGGCGATGAATTGAACGTTGGAAAATTACACATAATTTAAGTGATGTGCATGCAGTTCAAACATGAGTAGGGCCCGCTTCAAGGCCTTTAAACCCCGTTCCTGCATTTTTTATGACTTTTAATACCATTGTACAAAAGATCGTGTGATTATTTGAAGCTATAATCTTATTTTACCAATTACTAACTATCGAACACTAATGGAAACGATCGGAAGAGACTACTCAACTTGTCCCAATCAAAGAATCTGTCGACGAATCCAGGTACGTCTAAAAACATTTACGTACATTATACGTGAACATTCCTACATCATAGTTTATACGATGTCTGAGCTCGTTCTGTGTGTTAAAAATCTTGGTTTCTGTTCGGCACACGACCTGAAGTGCAAAACACTGTTTACAATAACAATGTTCGATTGTTGTGGTGCTGGAGCGTAGGTTGCGTGTCTGTGCGGTAGAAGTCATACGCTGGACATATCATGCGCTGCTGATTGGAAAACGAAGCACTGGCATGTTTTCAGTCAAGTAGGATGAACAGCGTGTCCCGGAAAAGGTTTAACAGTTATCCCATGTGTTGATAATATACTTCCGAACCAATAATACTATTTTTGAAGTGGCGATTATCGAAAGCGGCGAAGGAATAATTGGAGGCTTTCCTACACTCATCGACCCGGGTTATACAAGAATAGCACGGCCTCTCTAAAGGTCGTTCATGTTTGACGCACCCGCTCACAGCGCGGAGGTTTGGGCAGGCAGAGTGTCTGCTAGGACTCCAATGAATGTCTTATTCATCGATTTCAGAAAAACCTGTAATTGTATATTATATAAACGTTCGCTATCCAAGCTTGAGATGTTTTCAAGCGGACCGAAGATTTCGTCAGCAGAGGAGTTAACTGAGTGGAAATGAATGGAATTCGGTCAAAATATGACTCCGCAACATCTGGCGTGCCATAATGTTCTTGGACCATTTCTTTTTGAGATGTTTGTCAATTATCTGCCTGCTGTAATAAATGGAAAATCATTGAGGGTCAGCGAGGGAAACCTTCCGCTGCACGGCTGAAGTCCCCAGATCTTTTCTCACTAACGCACTGTCGTTTGAGAGGTGACTTAATTGAAACCTTCAAGATCTTGAAGGGGTTAAGTGGGGTTATAATGAACGACTTCTTTGCCTTAAGTCCCGAGCTTGGCCCCCTACGGACATTCACTCAAACTTGCTGAAAAGCGATGTGGACTAAAATCATGAAAACAATTTTCAGCCTCAGGGTGGTAAATTTCTAGCACCAGCTTCCAGAAGAACTTATATCCTGCTGTTCTGTCGCGAGTTTTAAAATCGTTTTGGACCGCATCTGGGTAAGCTTTTTCCTGAATTCTCCCCTTAATTTCTATGCAAGATTAGATATTTTACCATTTTTAGCGTTGTCTGGTATGTAAGTGAACGCTAGACTTCTGTTTTTTTAAAATACACAACTCTTCTTTAGCTGACCTCTCACCGTACTGGTAAAAAGTAATTTATTTTCATTTTTCCAGCATCATTCATAACGAGGTGCTTCCTAAATAGAACCCGGATAATTCCTGGCGTTGCGATCGTTCGGGATATCCAAATCACAATAAGAAAAAATGTTTTGGCAGTGGTGGGTGCTTTTCTGCAGCTTTCCATCGAAAAAATTCTGTACGCTCGGATGGCTTGTTCGCCACTTACTGTCCTGTGCAACTGACCTGACCTAATATGTTCAGTACTGAACTAGACGAAATTTTAGGCTTGTCGACTGGGATTTTCTTCTACAGACTTCAAAATCTTTCTTTCAGTTCTCTAACGATTTTAATGCGAGTGAAAACTGGGATAGAATTTGTAAGTATCTGGAGATTTAAATCTGGAGAACGGAAAATTAGCCGATACCGACCTGTCTAAGGCGAGTGCCTTCTCTAGGTTCTTCAGTGGCGTTCAGAGACGTGATAATTCTTTGAATGCTCCGTGTAGATCGTTTGATCTACTACTGGGCGCTCCTGCACTAGATAAGTTGTCCTTCATGAAATCCGAGGTGTATGAAGCACTTTTCCATGTTCGCGTCAACAAAGCTGAGTGACCAGAAGGTATCCACTCGATTATGATGAAAAATCTTGACCCAGTGCTTACAAAACACTTATGCAAACTCTTCAATTCATGCTTGAACATGGAAATGGTTCCTAGTGAGTGGAGAGAAGCTATAATCGTGCCAATACACGAGGGTGGTTGCAGCTCAACTGTTGGTAACTATAGACCTGTCAACCTGACTAGCATTGTCTCGAAAGTAATGGAAAAACTGCTGCGTGACTAAATCTGTCAGCATCTTTGTCGGCATTTTCTACTGAGTGTAACTCAGCATAAATTTCTCAAGGGTAGATCCTGCCTGACAAACCTTCTTAGTTTTCTTAATACTGCCACTAAAAGGATGGATGAAGGGAAGCCTGTCGAAGCCCTCTACCTGGACTTCTGAAAGGCTTTTGATTCCGTAAACCACCGGCTTCTAGAGATCAAGCTAGCAGCAAAAGGCATTAAGGGTAGTCTACTTGCTTGGATAAAGGCCTTCCTAAAAGGTAGGACATTCCGAGTCAGGGTAGGACCTACGCTGTCAAACGAAACCGACGTGATCAGTGGTGTACCCCAAGGTTAGATACTTGGTCCTCTTCTATTCCTGATTTTCATCGATGACTTGTCCTCTGCATTGAGGTGCCCATGCTTCATTTTTGCGGATGATGTGAAATTCATCGGATCAACGGACGAAGATACTTTGATACACGACCTTGAACGGGTCATAAACTGGTCACACCAGTGGGACCTCTCACTGAACATTAATAAGAGCCAACTCTTGTAAGCACTGGTTGATAAAATTTTGTTCAGGTGTCGGGCAATTCTCTCATTGTTAGCGCCACACAGCGTGTTAAGGATTTAGGAGTACTAGTTAGGACTGACTTCAAATGGAGGACCAATGCGCCGCTGCAGCTCAACGTGCTCGCAAAGTTCTCTTTTGGCTGAGATCCGTGTTATCCAGCAGAAGACCCGATGTATTCCTGCCTCTTTACAGGGCATTAGTTCGGCCGCATTAAGAATATTGTGTCCAGGCGTGGTGCCCTTACTACAAGAAGGATATCGTTCAACTCGAAGGCGTACAGCGTCTCGCAACTCGCATGATTTAAGTTCAGCGAAGGAAACCTTACGCTGCACGCCTAAAGTCCCTAGATCTTTTTTCACTTACGCGCCGTCGTTTGAGAGGTGACTCAATCGAAACCTTTAAGATCTTGAAGAGGGTAAGTGGCGTTATCATGACCGACTTCGTTGCCTTAAGTCTCGAGCTGAGCACCCGGGGCCATTCACTCAAACTTGCTAAGGAGCGATGTAGACTAGACTCCAAGAAAAACGTTTTTTGCCTCAGGGTGTTAAATTTCTGGAACCGGCATACAGAAGAACTTATATCCTGCAGTTCTGTCGCAAGTTTCAAGCAGGGTTTGAACCGCATCTGGGTAAGCTTTTTCCTGAATTCTCCCCCTAATTTTTATGCAAGATTAGGTTGTTCACCATTTTTATCGTTGTGTGGTAAGTAAGTAAATGCTAAAGTTCTGTTTGTTTATCACACAACTCTTCTTTAGCTGATCTCTCACTGCACTGGTGAGGAGAAATGTATTCTTTCATTTCCAGCATCATTCATTACGTGGTGCTTTCTGAATACAAACCGGATGATCCATTGGCATCGCGATCGTCGCGGATATCCAAATCACAATTAGAATAAACGGTTTGGCAGTGTTGGTTGCTTCTCGGCAGCTTTCCACCGAAATAAATTCTGGAAGCTCGATTGGCTCGTTCGCCACTTACTGTCCCACGCTCTTCCACATAATCTATTTCCAAATCGCTGTTCTCTGATTTTGCTGTAAATTGTTAATCAATTTATCGCATTATATACACATCGTAACTAGAATAAACATTTTCTATTACGTTTTTAGAATTTTTATATATATTTATTGTTATTCAAATTAAAAAAACGAACTATGCCTAAAGTTTCATATCCCTGCATTTCAATTGAATGTGGTAAGAAGGTTGTGAAAGGCATAGCTTGTGATGTGTGCCAGAGATGGGCGCATCCAAAATGCTCTGGCATTTTTGCCAAGCATTATGAAACTTATTGTAAAAATAGTTTCATGGAATGGGTATGCTGGGAGTGTAAGAGAAACGCCAGGGACGTATTCCTGAGGACCTCTGCTAGTAGTTTGAACAATGTTGCAGCCAATAGTGAGAGTTCTCCGTTGTCCTACGCCGAGGTCGTAAGAAAAAGAACAACCCCGTCAACAAAACCCGGCCCTGTCCGCACTAACATCGGTAAGAATAAAAAAGCAACACAGGTGGGGAAAAAGAACCCTAAAAAGAAAACCGTCGATAACGGTAAATGTCCGGTAATAACACAGCAAGCTAACTACGTTGCTTTAGAAAGGCAAATGAATGCCTTAGCTGAGCAAGTCAGTGAGCTTGCTGCACCCCATAAAATGGAGGAAACGAGGCCATCTCGTACTCTCCTCATACTAAATAGAGAAGAGCCGCTGATTCGCGAAAGCAAATCCCGGCGCCAAATGGACCGTTCCAGGGTTCAAGATATTTTGCGCATGGCAGGGCTAATTAACTGCCAGGTAAAAAGGGTCCATCGTGTAGGCCGGGGGAACCCAACTGTAAATAGCGCTCGTCCGATCTTGGTAGAATTCATGAACCAGCAGGACAGGGATACGCTTCTTTTAAAAAGTGCTTACCTTGAGCGCTACACAAATGGGCGATTCAAAGTTGTCCAGGATAAGGTGCCTCAACCACATTTTCATGGAAAGCGTTCAAAAACGCCCATGACTGGCTTGAAAACTCCCATAAAAGGGATCAACCTTAGCCACCATAAAATGTTTAGGTCATCTGCGGTAGTTGTCATTGAAGATGTACTCCAAAATGGGCCGCCAGTAGAATACGAGCGCATGAAAAACTCGCTTTTCAGTAAGCTTCTGAACGAGAAAAATCTATGTACAACTGCCATTAGGCCGGTGCAAGCTCGTTCGCAAGGGCAGTCTAGCCACTTATCAACTTCTTCGGTTTCAAAAAACGGGGTGCTCCCACCCCGAGTAAAGTTAGTTTAAAATGTGCGCAGAATAGAAATACCCGTGTACTGTACACAAATGCTTGCAGTATACGTAATAAATAAGGCGAGCTGCAGCTTGCTGCACTGGAAAACCAGGTCGACATAATTGCCATCTCCGAATCATGGTTGAAACCAGATGATCATGTTCCGTCATTTGTATCAACTAAGTATTCCATCTATCGTCAGGATAGGGATACTGGTGCTACGGGAGGGGGAGTGGCAATTATGATAAACGAGGATCTCCCCCACAGTGAGACATCGATAAAGATCGCTTCTCACTCAATCCAACTAACATCGGTATTTCTTACTGTCGCTAGAAGAAGACTGGCACTTGCATGTGCTTATAGAAGCCCGACTGCTTCATCATTAGACGACCAATTACTGATGGACACATTGGAAGTACTAAAAGGGCAATGCAACACATTACTAATTGTCGGAGACTTCAATCTCCCGGGCATTGATTGGCGTACTGAAATTTTTTCACCAGGGTCAGTTGAGTCGCAATATCTAGACTGGTTTCATGTCGGGGCCTTTTATCAACATGTCAGGGAACATACAAGGTTTAGGACACGACATACTCCGTCAACTTTAGATTTGGTTCTATCGTCTCATGAAAGAGATATTTATGGAATCAAATACCTTTCGCCACTAGGCAAGAGCGACCACGCTATAATTCTTCTTGACTGGACTTTAGTTCATCCTAGTCCCCAAGTAATCATGTCCCGCAACTTTGGTCGAATGGACATCGTTTAACTACAAACTAAAGCAATGAATCTAAGTTGGGAACCAGACGAATTAGAACCTAGTGTAGAAATCAGGTGGAATATTATAAAAGGGCACCTTTTACGACTACAGGATGATTTTGCTCCTCTACAATCAGTGAGAACGCGAGGAAAACCACCCTGGTGGAGCGCGTCTATTCGCAAGGCTATTAGATGTCGTGACCGTAGCTGGAGGGCTTATAAATTCTGTGGAACTCACAGATCTAGACTGCAGTACATACAGACCAGAAATTCAGCTGTTTCGCTGCAAAGGAAAGCTAAAAGGGACTTCGAATCCCGACTTGCCAAAAAAGCAAAGATTAACTTGAAAGCTTTTTATGGCTATGTTCAGTCCAAGCGATCATTAGGAGAAGAAATAGGTACGTTAGTGCTGGACGATGGCAATACGGCTTTGACTGCACCGGAAAAAGCCGATGCGTTGCATTCATTCTTCTGCAGTGTTTATCTGCGCGATTCAGGTAACTGTTTAGAAACTCACGAGTGCAGAGCACCTCCCTTTAGCTCGGTGGAGGTTAATCAGGAAATGGTCATCACAGTTCTGTCGCAGCTGGATAAAACAAAGTCAGCTGGCCCCGACGGTATACATTCGGCTATTCTTCAACCGCTCGCGAATATAGTTAGCCTTGCAATCAGAAATCTTTTCGAAGCTACCTTACTCCAGGGTATACTACCGGATGATTGGAAACGAGCGGCGGTAATAGCCATATACAAAAAGGGTCCCATTTCGGATGTACGCAACTACAGACCAGTAAGCCTGACAAGCATTCTTTGCAAGTGCTTGAAAAAAATCATTCGGCACCAGGTATGTAAACATTTGGTAGCCAATTCCTTACTATCCGATGCCCAGCACGGATTCTGGAAAGGAAGGTCCTGCCTAACCAATCTTCTAAGCTTTCTGGACGAAGTGACATTACGCCTCGATGAAGGGAGAGTAGTCGAATTCTGCTATCTTGATTTTCAAAAGGCATTTGACTCGGTGAACCATAGGTACCTTCTGCACAAACTAAGTATGTGTGGCGTCACAGGTGACCTACATCGATGGTTAGACAGCTTCTTAACTAATCGCACTAACTATGTTAGAATTGCAGGGGAGTGCTCGCAGGAATCACTGATTCTCAGTGGAGTGCCTCAAGGCTCGGTGCTTGGTCCATTATTTTTTCTTATTTTTGTAAACGACCTGGCAGCGTGCTTGAGTTCACGCTGCTTCCTGTTTGCTGATAATGTTAAGATCCTAGGAACCGACATTAGAGATACGCTTATCTCTGATTTAGAAAAAGTAATCGAGTGGACAAAGACCTGGGACTTACCACTAAACCTGGGGAAGAGCTGTCTTCTGACTGATTTAGCGACAACCCAACTAGAAGTTGGAGAAGGAACTATCAGAATAGCGGCTGCTCAGAAAGTGAAGGATCTTGGCATTACTATAACAGGCGATTTTAAACGGGCTACTCAATGTGCCGAAGCTGCAAACAAGGCTCGCAGAGAATTGTTCAGACTTCGCTCAGCGTTATCTTGCCGAAAACCTTCAATCTTCATTCCCTTATACAAATTAGTCGTGCGGCCTCACTTGGAGTACTGCGTTCAATCCTGGGCACCGTACTTAAAAAAGGATATAGCATGTCTCGAAAGGGTCCAGCGCCTTGCGACTAGGATGGTTGAGGGTCAGGCAGGTAAAACTTATGAGGCTAGACTCAAGGACCTCGGTTTGTTCTCACTAAAGAGACGGCGGCTGCGAGGTGACCTAATAGAAACCTTCAAGATTCTAAAGGGTCTTACAGGTGATAATATTACTGAAATCCTTAAACTTGCACCTAAAGCAGCTACAAGGGGTAATTCCATGAAACTACTTAAGAGTAGGCCCAGGTTGCTGGCACGTGAGCACTTTTTCAGCAACCGTGTGGTCAACTTCTGGAACAAGCTCCCAGATTGTATAGTAAGCCTCCCAAATGTATTGAGCTTTAAAAGGGAATTAGACGTTAAATGGTCTATCATATTTCCGCATATTGTCTAATAAAAAACTTTAAAAAAACAAAAAAACGTATTTTTACATTTTTACCATATCTGTCTAGGCCTGGACAACCTGACAGTAAATTAGCCCACATGCAGTCTATGACTGTGTTTCACTTAACCTCAACTATGCTAGTGATTTCATACACCACACATTGTTCACGCATATTATTGCATTGTTTCCTGAATAGATGACCTCTCACCG
>JACCGJ010010131.1:0-18468 GCA_013407085.1 Atriophallophorus winterbourni
TGTGGAGTGGCTGTTAGCATGAATACTCATTGTCCAATCAGAATGCAGTAGCTGTCAGTGTGTCTATCTCTGTATTGTTGTAATTCCCATGATGATTCATATGTTTGTTGACGTGTAGTGAATACACATCTATCGCTTAGATCTTGACTTTTCTACAGTCACTTAGCCCCAAAGGACTATGATACTGCACTGACTCTACTGCTGTTGCTTCGGAGGTTAAAACCAGATCTAGAATTGATGATTCATTGAGGCCCCTTTGTCGAGTGAATGAATGGACATGGTTGTATAGGGGCGTGAAAGTGATTATCTCACGGAATTTGTACTCAAGGGATTGCTGAGTATGCACACTTTTGGTATAGAGATGTGAGAGGTTAAAATCACCCATTATTAACAATTGGCATCCTCTAAGGTTTCCAGCGTTGCGCATCATTTGCAACAAAGTTTCATTGTGGGCATCGGAAGAGTTGGGCGAGCGGTAGATCACACCAAGTATACAGTTCTCTCCAGTTTCCAAGCGAAGGCTACACCACATGGTGTCCTCTAGCTCAAACCTTGTGTCAGGTACAGCTGTGCATTGAAGACGTTCGTTATAATACAAAGCAACTCCACCACCTGACCTTGAACGGTCTCGTCGAAGTAGGATCTTGTTTGGAAGTGCCAGCTCGCAATCGTTCACCTGATCGTCAAACCATGTTTCGGTAACAGCAATGATGTCAGCAGAAAACTGAGCGTTAAAATGGGATAATTCGGCGATTTTGTGGTTTCAGGGAACTAACGTACGAGGAACGATTGCAAAAGCTGAGACTCCCTATTCCCCTTCGAAGAAGCCTCCGAAGTGATGTGATACTAACATACTAAATATTAAATACCCCACATCATCCTTTAAAACATTTATTCGAATACGGTGAGTCACGACATACACGCAGCTACTCAGCGACACTGCTAATTCCCCACTCCCGTATCAGCTGTCGCCGATATTTTTTATTGTATACATGTCTGTTTCCTTTGGAATGCCTTCCCGAAACTATTGTAACCGCTCCCAGCGTTGAAACGTTCATTCAAAATTTGAATACTTATATGTTACCTAACGATTTAACGACACCTGCGTATTGACTCGAGTTACGTATTCAACTAGACTACACTTGACAATGGATAATTATTTTTATTCCTTTTTCATCAAACGAATATTTACTATGATATGGTAATCGTGAGGTTAGATGCTCTTGTGACCATAAATTCTTGAATCTTTTTGTGAGCAGGATTATTCCTCCTTAATCGGCCTGGTAAGTGATGATACGCTGGGATCATCATTCTCCCTATTGATTTTTGAGAGATTTTATTTTTTTAACTCGTCATCATGTGGGCATTCTTATTATCTTACCGCATTTTCTACCATAAAACTTTCTGAGTTCTGAATATTGTGTGAAACCGGTCGCATTTTCCAGTCATGAATCTTGAAAATGATTAATTAGATGTTAACATTGGTTTCAAGGTGCTCGCTGCCACACGGAGAAGTGACTGAAATGTGTTTAGCTAAAGCAGACCAGCTATCATCTTTAAGGATAAGTGTTGTTTGCATCCTTCGGTTGTTGTCGACCATGGATGTACATCACGAGCCCATGAAGGTTTCACGCTCCACAGCGTTTCAGTAGGAAAAATATCTCTAGCAGTGCCCACAGCGATAGGCATTACTCGGTCGATCAGCGACACTCACACGAGGTCGGCATCCTGACATCCATTCAGTAACCGAAAGCAACATCTGCTTTCCGAAGATGACGCTTTACATGATGCTCTAAAGTGAGCGGTCAAGAGCAAGTTCTCTTAATGTCATATCCATTTTGCTAGCGTCCTTTACCCTAAGTTGAATTCTGTACACCTTCAACCAGTCTGTCTAGGTAGCGCTGTCATAGTAAGGTAAACATTCTCGGTAGACCAGCTTTAAAAAGCACTGCATTGTTGCTAATATTTCCATCCGCAATAGAAAAAGTACAACAGGATTCATTTAGTAGCATTTCCGCGTTAATTGATTAAATAAATCACACAACATCCAGTCACCTCCGATCATCACTTTCGGAAACTGTCAGCGTGAACCAGTACATCATTTCGCATATCTTGGTTCAACCATTGCGGATAACCTCTCGCTAGACACGGAGATTGATAAGCGGATTGGCAGAGTAGCTGTCATTTTGTCCCGATTGAACTCTCGTGTTTGGGGTAACCGCAAGTTGATTGTAAAGACAAGGATGATGGTATGCAGTGCTTGCGTACTAAATGCTTTATTGTATGGCAGTGAAACCTGGACCACCCACGCAAGACACGAACGCAAGCTGAATGCTTTCCATCTACGAAGCATCCGTGGTATCTTGAACATATCGTGGATGACAGAGTGACTAATGCTGAAGTGCTATTCTACAGATCATGTTCACCCTATTACGACAGCGCCGCCTGCGGTGGCTTGTTCATGTCTACAGAATGGAAAATGGTCCTATTTACTCTATGGTGAGTTGCAATTAGGAAGTCGACCATTGGGCAGACCTTACTTGCGGTACAAAGACGTTTGCAAAAGAGATATGAAAGCTTTTGGCATTGACCCCGCGAGTTGGGAAGAACGCTCCCATTGGAGGCCTTGCATAAAGCGTTGTCTGCAAGCCGGGGAGGAGCAGATACAGCACTTGGCTGCTGAACGCAGATCACGGAGTGCAACCGAGTTCTGTCTATCGTTGCAAGCGCTGTGGGAGAGATTGTTCCTCCCGATTTAGACTGTTAAGTCATTCAAAAAGCTGTAGAACATGAAAATTCATGCGATTGTGATGTACATCCATGGTCGACATCGACCGAGGGAGGCCAGCAACCCCAACCAAGTTACATGACTCGCGAACAGTCGATATTATTGAGTCTCTTAAGTTGGAAGGCGTAGAGCCACAGAGCACGTTCGACATGGACAAATACATGGTCGAATGCGACTGAAAGAACGACAATCTCACTGTTTCCCACCCCCAGGAATTACTATTTATACAAATATATACATTTGTACCTATAGTTCGACTCTATGGTTATTGTAAAGTTAATTGCTTTTACAACCATAAATCTTAAATCTCGAAAAAGGGTGGGCTTGAAGCTCACCACTTATGATGACATGAATTTGTGACTAAAATTCACCATTGTTTCTGTGTTTAAACATTAGGAACTTCGCGCTCACAATCTTGACAGGCTTGCAATCAGATTTTTGAACTTCATTTACAACTCATTTGTAAATTATGACTTCAAAAGAAAAGTTTAACCGACAATACCGCTTACCGCGGTGTCTGACGAACAATCTGGTTGATTCTGCCACCCACGAATCAGCAGTTGCAGCGTTGAAAACAAACTTCATTCACGAAAACAACCACTGTTGTTGTGACGGTTGTTGACGTTTCGGCCGTCGATTAACCGTCTCAACGTAAATATCTCGGTTTGCTCACGCGTGCAAACTTTCTCCCACAGTTAACTATCGTACGGTTTTTGCTTTCATTGCAAAGATCACATCGAACTACACATTTTGATACGCCATTCTGTGCTCTACTCTGTGTGGTTATCGAGTTATCACGGATTATTCGCAAAATGACCAAATCAAGAATTATAACCCAGCTAAATCGACCAGTCGAACGGACGACCATTCTTCAACCGGTCGTCCCAATTCAGCCTACAATGCGTGGTCGAGTCACGAGATCCAACACCCACGCGAAAAAATCGATCGATCATGGTGTGCATACGACGGTTGTTCCCCCGACAGCGACATCAAACCACCTTGACCTCTGCGCCAAGTGCCTGTACCCGGTAAGCAATGATAGTGCATTGGTTAAATGTATTTTTTGTGATATACATGTGCACGTGGCCTGCGATGAGACTTTGACCGATGAGTGTGTAAAGATCGTGAATGATAAAAACCTCCCATCCGTTTGCTATTTCTGTATTGACTGTAGAAATTCAATAGCGAATCGTAATCCCAAGAGTACACAATTCTCTGCTAGAAACGAGACTAATACAATAGAGAATAGATTATTGATAATAGAAGAGGAACTTGCAAATTTAAAGAATACTCTACGACCAATAATCAAGACTAAAACAGTTGAATTGAATAATGGAATACGCTCGACCTCACCGCCACAGAGTGCTTCTAAAAAGGTTAAATTACGCGACACTGAAGTGATACTTAAAAAGGCCTTGAAGCAGAAACCGTCTACGTCGAACGCTCCTTTGGCCAAAGCTGCCACGAAAAATACTTCGCTTAATGTTATCTGCACCGATTCGGCACCAATTGAAACGCCCCCGGTGGTACAAAAATCATACAGAGAAATGCTTTTGCGGTCGACCTCCGCTGCACAATCTGAGCCTGGCACACTAAACCTAAATCAAAAAGCCTCACATTCTATGAAGAATGACCGGACACGCGACAAGCATTCTCATTCGTTAAGCGTAATATGTACGAATGTTAAAGAGTCCGGCGAGAGCTTGTTAGATAGAAAACACAAACACGACCTCGATATATGGTCTCAAATTTGTCAACAGTTGCAAATTGAGCATGTTACTCCTGACAAACTGATTCGTCTAACTCGCCATTCCACCTCACCTCATAGTGATCAACCTCGGTTACTAAGAGTCACACTGAAGTGCGAGGCTGATATCGAAAACATACTGCTAAATTCGTACCGACTAAAGACGGATCCGACTTCAAATTGCCGGATATATCCTGATGTGCCATGGTGGGAACGGAAGGGTGCCTCAAACACTAAGGAAAAACGGTATCGCGGAGTATGGTTCTACTTGGGGTACCAGAAAATACCACTGAAGCATCGGGACAGGAAACAGCAGATCATGACTTCAAGCAGTGGCGTTACATTGCGTCTTTGCTTAATATTTCTAACGTTGTGATCACTGACACTTGCCGGGTGCCTTTTTCAATAAACTATAAAGGAGACGGACCGAAACCTCTCAGGATTACCTTTTTAACTACCGACATGGCTGAATTTGTCAAGTCCGAATGGAAAATAGCAAAACGTGCATTACCGAAAGACATTAGACTTTGTCCACCGAGACCAAGTACCATGAGTGAGACACATTCGCGGCTGGGGGCGGTAGACGGCAGCGTTCCCACCGAAACGGAAGCAATCAATACATCAAAAAACGTAGTGGTTCTATGGAATGCGCTACCGCAAGATGTTGTGAATGCAACGACAATTGATGTTTTTAAATGGAAATTGGATGCATACGTCAAACAAAACCCTGAATTTGGCCCGGTGTATTGAAGCAACACGAACCCAAAAAACATTAACAATGTGATTTTGATTAATTTTTTTCGCAATAGTTGTCATCCAATGGTACGTGTAAAGCATTAGCTTTTTATCACCATAAATCTTGATTCTTGATTCTATGGATTTCCGCAAAACATTATCAATTTCTCTCACAAAATACACCACTTTGCATGTCAAGTTAGACCGAGTCCTTGACCAGAACATGAAGGAAATTTGGACGACGAACAGGTTAGTTCTACTCCGAAGGGTCTCGAAACCTTGTTCAGCAGTCGTCTTGTTGACTACTTTGTTTCGAGTCGTGGTGGAACGACACCTACGTCAACAAATTACATAGAAATCCCGGGGTGGGGACAACATTATCCCAGCGATTTTTCATGCATGCTATAGACAGCTTTCATACGATCTAGCTGAGATTTTCATCCAAAGTCTTTGCGACGGTTGCGTACCGTCAGCATGGAAAGCTGGTGTGAAAACAGCAATTTACAAGGGTGGCTGTCGTTCCGACGTAGCAAACTACAGCACCGTTAAGCTGCTCCCATGCATCTCGAAATAGTGAACAAGGCGACAGTACTCCACAAGGAGTATACGATTCGGTGAGCTTATGGCACATGATGTAGAGCTCGACCTTGAACGAAGATATTATGGGTGTAGATAAAATTGACAGAGTCAACTCTTCTACTACACGAACACACAATGAATATGTGGGTGCAGTAAAGGAAGTAGCTGGAATAAAATATCCGCACGCTTTGAAAACAACCATAATATATAAATATATGGTACGCTAATTGTGACCTCAGAGTTATCGATTTTTCATTATCAGTGATCCACGTGATGTAGTATCGATTTGGCAAAGTACTGCGATGCGTATTAACCAAAGGTGGTGGACTAGCAATCAGGGTGGACTTTTGGTTAGGCCATAGAGGTGTTTTCTGACGACTGCGTTCTAGCGACGCTTTGTCTTTTGAACCCCCTCGTCTTGGCTCACAGAACAACGCTCGGATTCCGAATGTTATCCTTTCTGGAGTGACGGCGTTGTGCAGTACAATCAAGTTTGAAGGGAAAGGAGAAATTGAATAGAGAAAAGGGCAGTGCAATCGCTGTTCGCTGCCTGTTGCTGTTCTTGTATCCGATATCCTCTTGTTCGTTGCCTTTAGTATCCACTTATTTATGTATATCGGGCCATGTGATTTTTTGAAACTGGTCGATTGGTCCGACGACCAAGGTCAATCAATACACACGTGATGCAGACAGAGTTTTGAATCACGTTAGCGAAAGATAGAGTGAATACAAGTGTACAATAATAAATATGAAGACTAATTTCATAAGTCTAACAAGCGCATACCGTGAGAAATCGTAGGAAATAGCAGAAAGTCACTTCAAGAATCATGAATCAATCGCATTTAGATGTACCATTGGATGACAGCTATAAAAAGTACAGAGGATGCAATCAAAAATCCATTGGGGTGTTTGGTTTGCGTGGGCTCCTATGAGGTCAAAATACAGGGTCGATATTGGAGCGCTCTTTGAAAGCAAGCTGTGTGTACGAGGTTCGACAACGCCCTAATGCTGAGACGAAACCATCGAAAGGGCAATCGCATGAGCAGGAAATAAGAATAACAGAGTAGAAAGATGAAATCGGTACTGATCGAAACCAACACAATCGAGACCGCTGGAGGAAGTTAAAACTGCAAAGATCAGGCATTCAACAATATAAGACTAGGAAACATGGAGGTTAATTGTGGTAACCCTAAAGCGGAATTGTCAACAAGTGTCTGAGAGATGTTCTGCGAATGCACAGGCCTGCGATCAAAGGATTCAAGGATTTATGGTTAAAAAAGTTAATACTTTACAACACCACAGGATTACGGTATGAATAGAACAGGAAAAATACAATAGTATACAAGCAATAGTGAATATCAAATGTAAGGCTCACGAATGTTATTCTTTTGCATATGTAAGTCCAATTTCGCTTTAAACGCCGCCAGGCAAGGAGAGTCCACGACACGTTGGGTTAGGGAATTCCAAAGAAATATAGCACGTACGGCGAACAAATGGCGCCGACAATCAATACGGGAACTTGGAACGTAAATGGATAAGGTATGTCCGCGTGTCACTTTCCCATCACACACATCGAGCAAGTATTTTAGTGGATGTCCTTCAGTAGACACAATTCTATATGTGAGGATAATATCGCGTCGTATCCTCCTTTGGGTAAAGTCACATAGACCCAGACGTTGCAATCTTTCGGTGTACGGCACATTGCGAAGACCTATCACTAACTTTGTTGCTCTATGATAGAATTTATCGAAGAGAGCAATGTCTTTTCGTAGTCAACGAGCCCAGACCATAACTCGGAACAACACTAATTCGTCCACACGTGTTGTGCTGATCACGAAATCCAGAACACTTCGGAACGAATCAAAAGCACAACGCTTACGTGAAATCTACATCTTCTTGGAGTTTGACTAATCTTGTATGTTGTCAATTGGAGTGGCGAGAAAAGCTTGTTATGACATGTGACAGTGGAAGCCTCACGGAAGCTATCGTTATAACGTCGCTCTACTCGCTCACAATACTTGCTTGATAGCGTGTTTGATTCGAGGTACCTTATCCCAGTGTGTGTAACTCCGCCAAGGACGGTCCCAAGCCCGTCTGAGAAAGGAGGAGGGTTGGGCTTAGGGCTAGCAACCCTATCCCGTAAAACCTACATTGCTACGGAAACGATGACAACAGATCCGGGGTTCGGTCATGTCTGCAGGATGGATCCCAGTTCGCATACGAAGGTAGCCATGCACTGGCATCCGCAAGGTAAACGAAAAAGGGGACAGCCCAAGGAAACTTGGCGCAGAACGTTGGAACGCGAACTACATGCCCAAGGATTCACGGTGCAGACGGCAACGGAAGCAGCGACAGACCGGAACCACTGGCGTGAAGTTATCTTCGCCTCATGTGCCACCCGGCACGGAGAGGACTGAATGAATGAATGAATATCCCAGTGTGTCTGTGCCTAACATTCTACAGGTTCCGTAGGTTTTTAGGCGCTACCCTTCCTCATCCTTTTAGGATTTTTAACTTATCATGGTTGTATGGAAGTTTTGTATATGGTACTGGTCACAGGTGTAATACTGTCCGTGATGATGATGATGATGACGTCACTACCGGGCCTTTTACTTTAGTTTTCATTACATTTGATGTGCAATTTTGACACATTTATCATGAATCGCAAGAATAGGGTATGAACCGTTTCGGTTTGACCTCGAACGACCTTCAGCAAGCTACACGGGACGGTAGAAAGTGTGAATGCTAATATCGAGATACAATATCATCCATTTACATAGTTGTGTATAAAACCGTGCACAATGCACCTGGAATTGCCGTTGCTCCTATAAAAGTACATTTACAACCACGCCAGCGGTAGCTAAAAGTGCGATCGATTAATATGGTATTCATCTGGGGTCGATAACACTTTGTGGCAGCGGAGTTTACCGGTGAGGCAGGAAGTGGATAATTATAGGCGTGAAGGTTGACGGCTGGTACTGTTCTCAGGGAGTTATTTGCACAATAGAGGAAAATCCCAGGAAACAGACCTACCTCTATAATCTTCAAGGGGCACTAACGTAAATCGTACAAATTATCTGGTTATGAAACCGTTGCAAATAGTTGAGTAATAGGATGTTCAGTGCTTGGCGTTCGCTGAGCTCAAAATCAACCAATGGGGCACCACAAGGAACCACAGCAGTCAATAAAAAACAATCTGGCACACGGACTACCAATGCTTCGCACGAGGTTTTCACTGACGCTGTCACCTGACTTGATGACAAAGCATTCACAAGCTAACATTAAATCACGGCGTAAGCAAATCGATCAACTTTGTACGTTTATGTTCATTGCACACACCACAAGTCTTAGCAGAAACAAGAACACACTCTGTCGTCTCCATACAAAAGCAATCGATCTTCACCGTGTCGAGACGACTGTCGCAAGAAGTGATCAGACATCATGATCATCAAAGACAGAATTACACCGGTAGCACGAACCGAATGCTTAACTGCCATACAACCATGAAAAAGTAAAATCCTAAAATATGGGGAAGGGTGGAACTTAAATTGCTATGGCTTCTACAGAAGAGTAAGCACAAACAAACTGGGAAGAGGTGCCTACACCTCGAATGGAACATGTATTCAAACAAGTTTCGTGAACGAGTAGAGCGACATCAGCATGACAGCTTCCTTGCGGCTTTCACAGCCATGCATCATAACAAGCTTTTTTCCTCACTCCGCTTGAAAACATACAAGGTTAAGCAAACGCTCCAAGAAGATGATTATATTATTATTACACAAGTCTTTACAGACGATGTGCCAACAAGTATACCATGAAGAGGGTACATGATGAAAGAAAAATGTAGGTTCCATGGTTCTTGTTGAAGGCGACATACTACCTCGGTTGCCAAGGCCGAAGTAGGGGGTTAGCTTAGGGGACCCCACCCGGAGCCTTTGACTCAAAAGTCTACCCGCAAGGCAGCGGTTTTTTTCCTTCACGAGAGCCGGTGACCATTTTGAGGGTTCTTGCGCCTCTCTTGAAGTGCCTCGGCGATTGTTCGAGTACGCCTCTCTCGCCTTTGCACGACCAGGTGCAACCTGCAAGGCAGCAAGGATTTTTCCTCCGGGTTCACTCCCGAAGCCTTTCCCGCAATCGGGTATGCCGCAAGGCAGCGGAGGTTTGGAATAAGGGTTTTCCTTCCCTTAGATGGACTGCCCTCCCAGGCTGACGAGCTCCATCTACCCGGAGCAAACTGGTTTTGAGGCGCCAGTCATCCGCCTTCGCCCCTTCTCCTGTCAGTAGAAGCAGTTCCGCCACGTTCAGGCCAGGAGCTGGGCTTTGGTTGTCAGAGGCTGTTTGAGACGCACGCCATATGGGAGCATTTTATAGACAGTGGGAGCTCATCCCCACTGCCGCCACCGGCTGTGACAACCTTGGAACCTGACAACCTTGGAACCAAGATGCTTAGTGCAAGACCGCCATTGAACACGGTTTTGGGACATATCATGAAGCGTAACTAACAATTGCGATAACTGATCGCGGGGACACCAGCCTGGAAGACGTGCTGCGCCGACTTTGAGAAGGTTACTAGTAAGGGTTTCTAATCGCCCAGGTGCAGGTGTTGTCTGCTCAAAGCAGACTTCCTTATGTGGACTATCCGTAAAGAACATCTTTCAAAGCGTGATCGTTATGATAGATATGACCGAATCGGCACAATGGATGCCATCTTTGTTGTGTTACTTAGAAGAGCTTTCAAGATAAACTTAGAATTTGTCTACCTTTTCCAAGACACGATGAATCGAATTTGTGCTCATGCTTGGTTGGTTCAAGTTTCATTGCAATATACACGCACGCTTTAAGTTCTATTAAAACAAGGTGACCTCATGTTGTTCAAACAAGTTTGACATAGACAATTAAGAGGCATCGGGTTTTATACACCCAGCTGTTAAAGAGCATCAAAATCCCGGACTTTGTACCAAAGATACGGAGTGGATAGTAGAAATAACTCTGGTGTGGAAGAATCCGAGATGACCTAACACTTTAGTACAAGACACTGAATGTAAGATCCGACGCTTTCGGTACAGTCGTGCAACTCGCAACAATCGGGGCAGATCAATTGGACCCCAACCGAAGCGAAGGATATGCACTGCTGAAGAGCTCAAATAAGAGCGAAACTCGAGTCCAGTGCTTCTATTATGGACCGTCGTAATCAACTTTGTGAATAGTTCGATGGGCTTGGCACGGATGAGTAGTCACAAATATAAACAACATATTCTCCAAACATCGCTTAAACAACAATGCCCATCCGATCTAATCGGTGTTAGCTTACACTGTATCCGATGGGAAGACCTGACACGGAGATCTGTTCGGTTGGGCGACCACAACAGATGTTGCTGGCTCCTTCTGAACTGGTCGGGCAAACAGAGCTACTCAAATGTGCCAGTCTGGAGAACAGTTCATAAACGCTTAATTGCGATCAGTCAAACGGCGGACGGTAGCCCAGGTCGTTAAGGTATGGGACTACAATGGTAGTCGGGGGCTCAAATCCCACCCCCGAAGCGGAGGATATGCACTGGTGGTAAGCTCAAATAAGAGCGAAACTCGAGTCCAGTGCTTGCATTATGGACCGTCGTGATCGACTTTGTGAATAGTTCGATTGGCTTGGCACGGATGAGTGGTCACAAATATAGATAATTCGAATGTATGCGTGTCCAAAAACGTTATCGGGGTACTAGGAAGATAATGCCGCTCTTCTTATTTGGTCCCTAATTTAAGGAGCCTGTCCCTTCATCCAACAGGGTGCCCCAACTTAAGTATTAGCATGCACATATGAATGGCCCGAAGACGAAGTAAGCGATTACCTGAGCAGAACAGCAAGCATCTGTCGAAAGGTTTGGTACAAACAGTTCTTTAAATATCGAGGCGTCATACAATCTTGTCTGTGCCAACCGCAAAACATCGACCGACAATGAAGCTAGGCAAAGGGGTAGAGCAGCTTTTATGGCACATAGCATGAACTACGTCTGCGCCAGTAACTTCGGTTTGCAGCCATAGCATGGGTCATTTGAATCACATCAAACTAAGGCTAGTGTTACGGCAAGCTTGTTCGTCCAGGCGCGACACCCGGTCGTTTCTCTCAGCTACTGCTTATAATGCGTGGCATGGTAAACGGTGATGAGGCATTCTTAAAACGTGGCCCCATCACAAACGAGCGAGCATCAACATTTCTCTTAGTCCTAAAACCAGGTGGCCGAAATTTATATTTGTAACGCGATGGTGCCAATGAATGCGAGCAACCTACATAAGCACGTGTTGAAAACAGAAATGCGATGGACATCTTCCGCTTGGATAAACCACATTTCGTAACAATACAAGAGCGTGACACGCAAAACCGCGTTGTACATTTAACCCGTGCTTTATATTGATGATGAACGATGGTGTGTTTTAATAATAATCACAATGATAATAATAAACGGTGTGTACGTACTGGCGGAGTCTATAAGTTCTATCCTCTCACCGGTGAAGCTGTGTACCTCATTATCCGCTAAAACATTGGTAACATGGCACCAGAATAACGCTGATGCATAGTGGCATCATGTTTAATTAACTCGTATGAAATAGCAAGCCTGGAGTTATCCAATGGATTTCACGCTGGTGTCAAATCGCCAACGATAGTCCGATACTGACAACGAGACAGCAGTTTAAAGCAACTTTTTTGATAACGTTTCGCTTCTGAACACAAAAGCTTGGTCAGACCAAGGGTGTCGGTACGATCAGTATTCAGGTTTAAATGATTATGGACTCCCGACCGGTCTCGAATATTTCCAAATACTTTGGTGGGAGCAGTTTGTTTTCAGTCATAGCCGGAGGGGCAGTAAATGACAAAGTGCGCTGGGATAAAGAAGTTGACCGTAGGCTTCGCGGGAAATATTCGTTTGCTTAAGTGGGGTTGAAAAGATCCTCCTTGCAGTTGGTTGGAAGCCTTATACGATACGGTTGCAAACCACAGCCAGTGTAATTTATCGATTGACTTCATTGCATCCTACTTTATCAAAATCAAATCGAATGCAGGGAGAAACTAGAAAAAACAAGCTGCTTTTACGGGCGTTTGCATATTTCGCATGCTGTGTACCATTCGTTTGTCCTGCTTCATGTTTCTTCGCCTTTTGTCTGGTTTCAGAACTGCACGAATCATGCGATACTCAAGTACTGTTCAGCTAACACTGTGCTAAAATAATTTGCCGTCACTGAAGCCCCATTGTCATTTCTATTTTTATCCTTAGATCTGTCTAGGTCTGGGCAAACGGACGGTATCTTAGTCCACGTGCAGTCCATGACTTTGTGGCACTTTGCCTGGATCAGGATTGTGATTTCATACATGAAGCAGGCAAAGGTGTAAACGGAAATCAGACAAGCGAAATATGCTGCTCTAGCCATATGCATATATTTGTTGTCACTAGATGATCGCAGCGTGCCAGAGATACAATTTTATGACGCCTCAGAGGTAAAAGAATTGATTGCATTAAATCATTCCAGCATTGAAACAAGAGACAGGGTTATGATGGGTGTGAAACTAATTCCCTTGTGTTTAGAGCATTATGCACATACAGGAAACTCTAAAATAGATATGATTATAAATTCTCCAGTACATTGGGGAATGGTTCATGTTCCCATATCTGATGAAAATGGTAACCAGTCGTGCCTAGTGTGCACGGATGTCCAATCGTGCAGTACTTTGTGTAGTACGGGATAACACCAGTGCTAAATTGATGGGTCAAAGTAGTGAGCTGCATGCTGAAACACGCTGGAGTCTCACTGGTATGGAAGCACAAGCTTGATCCAGGCAAAGTGCCGGACGGTCAGAGACTGCCCAGGTAAATTAAACCTTAATGGTGTAATAGTGGGAATATTTGAACGGAATAGAAATAGACACATGAAAAGCGAGGAGGTTGGGCTTTCATGGTAGAGTTTTCTGTTGGAGAGAAATACTGTCAAATTATTGTTCAACTTTAGCAAATATTAAAGAAATCAATATAAGTCAAAGTGGAATTTTGCTTCTTACGAATCCTTTTATATGTTAATTATTTGATTAGCAACGAACTTCAAAATTGTTGTGACTAAAAAATCTGCAAAAGTAGACAACACAGCATCTACTGCAAGGAAGATCAAAGGAAATCGGCGCCCCGCTGCTCGCTCTGGGGACTCTTGCCTTGTATGCTCTACACAAGTTGCGGATAACTCAAAAGCTGCACAATGTGAAATATGTTTCAAATGCAAGCATATTCAGTGCGGAGGAATGAAGCCAGAGACATATCGATGGATTCAGAAGACATTATCAGATATTATTCGCACGGTATGAAAGATATGCCTTTACCCATCAAATGTTACGCGCGGAAGTAGACAGAATAAAGTCGTAGCTGCATCTACAAAAACCGCTAAAGGGCTCGACGGAGGAGACTTGGATAGTGACTCAACCTCAGCTGAGGACAAATAACACCTATCTGTGGAGCAGGCTTGCGTGCCATTCGCTTCCTCGACTACAAACTGTTTACAAAATGGAATTAGTAAGGATGACGCATCGAACGTGCATGAACTCTCCGTTTGCTCGCCTTCAAAACCGATTGCTCAACAGTCAGGAATGAATAAAACCTACGCAGACGTGACGTCTACCTAGTGATCCAAGCTATTCATTCTTGGCCAAACGATTGAGTAAAATAGATTCTCAGCTTCATGCAGCGAAACAAGTGCCTAGTACTGAAAATGTGCGGATGTGTAATCGTGCAGCAATTATGTGCTGTGCGGCTAACATCGTGCTAAATTGATTGGCCAACGGTAGTGAGCTTCATGTTAAACTACGCTGGAGTCACACTACAATTTCTATTCTATTTTTCTCTTATCTGTCTAGGCCTGGGCAACCTGACAGTATCTTAACCCACGTGCAGTCTCTTACTGTGCGGCACTGCCTGGATCAGGCTTGTGCTTTCATACATACATACTGAAAATGCTGTTGGGTCTCCAGTCTCAAGGGAGTCACATTTAGATTATCAGAAGCGATGCCTGGTTATGATGAGACACGGCTGAGATACGTTTACAGCAAGAGCACACATTCCTACGATCCATTTTTTCAAAGATATTTAATCAAAGGGAGGAAACAGTTACCATTATTTCAGCATTCTAACTTGGTCGGAAAAATGAAAAGGATAAACCGCGGACACTGAAACTTGTTTTAGCTTTGGATGAATAAATCCAAAGGGTACTAAGTCGCGTTCATCCTCTTGAGGGAGAGCCGTTCAAGATACTACGTGACCTGTCTCCTGAGGATAGAATTAAAATGAAAACACACACCCAAGAATTGCAAGCACGTAGGGAAGCTGGCGAGGTAGATCTCCATATAGTAGATTTTCATGTAGTGAGGAAGAGGCCCCACATTCTTTGGAAGTCACTGTCTATCCTACCCCAGTAAATCCTTCTGTGAAGAGATTTCAAGTCTTGCTTTTCAACTTGACGAGGTTAATGAAATTGTGTCGGCGACAGCCAGATATAATTGGTGTTACGGAATCGTGGTTAACAATGGATATTTCTGATATGGAGTGCGAGCTATCACACTATTCGCTTTTCAGAAGTGACAAAGTAGCTTCGAGATCTGCCGGTGGCGTTGCCGTATATTTTAAAGAGCACCCGATTGTGGAAGTATTGGAATGGTTTCAGCATGATGCTGGAAATGCCAAAAGCATCTGGTGCAAGGTGAATTCTAGCTCAGGAGCTGCATCACTTGGGGTCATTTATCGCTCACCTGGCGCTTACGTTCCTGCGTTATGTGATCGAATCAAACGGTATGGTATCACTGGTACTGTATTGTTCTTGGAGATCTGAATGCTCCTGGTATAAACTGGGCAGATTTAGTTTCGAGGGGTGAACCGTTCCAACAAGAATTCCTAGATACTATTTTGGAGCTGAATTTGGTGCAGAATGTAAACGTCTAACAAGGATATGTATCGGACAAGTTTCTTCGATATTAGATTTGGTGGTCACACCCAGATTTTCCGATATTACGAATCTAACGATCGAGACCTCTATTGGTTGCAGCGATCACTGTTCTTCATGGTTCGTATGAAATAGAGGTCTGCAACCGAGAATACGAACAAATGCCCGGAGAAACTAGTGGAAATTAGACACAAAGAGTCTAATCACGTTTGCATTAATCGTAAATACATAAAGAAAAGAAATTGTTCATGGCGTAATTTCTCTTCCAGCGGATGCACCGATGACTATTAAGCGTACAAAGTTATCCGCAACAAGTGCACCTACCTAAAAAGCGAAAAAGGGAGAATTATGAAACTCGTTTGGTGGACGAAGCCAATTCGGTGCCGAAACGCTTGTTTCAGTACACTAAACGTAGAAATAAAAATTCTCAACCGGTTCCTTGCTTAAAATCTATGAGAGATTTGACTGAACATGAAGATGAACGTTAAGCAGTTCTTCTCGTCAATCAGTACAGTTCGGTTTACACAGAAGAGACGTTTCCAATTCCACTGCTTCGTGAGAGCAGCGCCGAAATGCCGGATATCTCGATTTCGCCAGTATTTACTTGACCTAAAGGTACATACTTTCACGGGGATCATAGACTGAAATGGGTTGATATTGAACGTTACTTGGGTACAATTGTGACACGGTCGCCGAAAACCAAGAAGGATACGAACAGAAAAGATGCATATGACAAGGAGCCCATGGTGACGAGCCGCGCGAGTTTTGACCTCTTGCGGCGGGCTCGAAAACCCAGGGCCATGCGCTAAAGCTTCAAAAGCGAAGGACAGTACGCCCAACAGAAGGATTCACGCTCTCAGCAATAATTGTTAGCTTGTGGAATGCGCTTCCAGAAGAGGTTATTAAAGCAAAATCTGAAACCAAGTTCAAGCAACTAGTGGATAATGTACTGCATTTGGAAGCTGTGCAACACCGGACAGGATTACTTCAACTGAGGTTCTTCTGGATTATGTTGCTGATAGAAAGAGATGCGGTTTAAAAGGGCTTGACCCTCTGTCGTCTATCAAGAAGTAGCGAGGCTATAGGGTGTTCAAGCGCCAAATGGAACTGACATAAGATTTAATACGTTTAAGGCGGCCCTACATTTCATTAAATATTGGATTTTAGTTCGTTGTTTGTGTGGAGGAAATGTTGATATGCTTGATGTATTGCTTGGTAAGATTTAGTTTGGTTCCATAGCATCATCCGTAACTAGTTCGTAAATATTCACGTCTCCTGACTCCTGAGAGACTGCTCAAACATTGCCTTGGTAAAACCGGACGTTGTTACGCCAAAAGAGATTGGAGGTTCCACATAAGTCACAAAATGTTTACCGCATCATGTGTTTAACGCGCTGCAGTGATATGTAAAATTTTCTACATTCTACATTTTCTATCCACGGACTCCAGAACTAGAGGTCATTCGCTGAAGTTGCAGAAGCGCCGAACGGAACACCTGAAGCCATCGTTTACTCTGTCGACCAGAGTGGTCAATATTTGGAATGCACTCTTCGCTGATGCAATTGGGGCAGTCACCGAAGAGCAGTTTAAACGCATATTGGACGGTGAACTTCCCGCTATCCTTCGCGATTCGCCTACTCTTTCAGCTCAGTAACTCCTCGTGAGGAATCTACGCTGAGATAGCAGAGACCCGGGAGGTGAAGCGGCTTTCACGGACTGTAGTCCTCCTGCCGTCTATTCAGAAGAAGAAGAAGATTAGCAGCACCTGGAAATTTCTTTTGGAGAGAATAGTTATTAAGCGAATGATATTGCGAACGACTAATAAACAAGCACCGATGTGCAATTCTGTTTTCGCACTGATGAGGGATACTGCTGTACGGCGCTATATATCGGGCTATATCGATTTGCCACCGGTGTAGAGCTGCGTTGGCAATCACGCTAGTCTCTTTGACATTTTTGTTTCTCATTCATGACTGCGTCTGGCAACATCAGCAGACGTATTTACAACCCGATGTACGAAAACAGAAATCTAGAGCTGCAAGGTCTTAGACTGAATGTGGTTTGAGATGCTATCGGTTAACATGGTTAAGATGAACGAGTAAAATTGAGATGACTGATAGAAAAAACGGACTAAAATGAACATTTATTTACAATAAAATTGGTTTGTTCGCGGTTTTAAAAATACCAGGATAGTAATTTGTCATCAACGACGCTCGGGTGGATCGTCCCATGTTTTGTGTTTACCAGGAGCATAATTAACGATTTTAACATGGACAGCTTGATATTTTTCGTTTTTCGGAGGAACTAACATTTTTCTATATTCCACATAATCTCCATCGTTGGGTATCAAATCACCTTCGATGCTGGAGTTATTAGCAAGGTAGTTGAGCTTACTCGAATACGTGCACAAAAAGAAAATCACCACCATCATCTGGCTGAATAAAGCCATGACCCTTCTCTCTGCAAAAACGAACAATTTTCCCTTTTCCAATTTCACCAGATGCTGCATGTTCGGATTGAGATTGTGTTCTGTTACGCCTGTGAATAATTGGACTTGGCACGAATAAGCCAAGATGTGGACTTCCTGGCGGTTCCATAGACATGACTGCAAAACACTCGAAAAGGGCGCTTATAATTTTGACCTAGAAAACAAG
>JACCGJ010010132.1:0-17381 GCA_013407085.1 Atriophallophorus winterbourni
GAATCAGATCGATTATATCCTAATTCGCGCACGCTGGATGTCCTCAGTGCTGGACTGTAGGTCCTATCGTGAAGCCGAAACAGGGAACGCAGCAGTCACTGATCATACTCGCATGTTAAACCGCCAAAGGGAAACTCGTAGAAAGTTTAAACTTGGCGGCCTTAAGAAACCCGCACCTAGGCACCGATTTTCGCCACCGGCGATACTGGATCCCTCAGAACACCATCAAGCTCTCTCGAACCCGGAGAAAACAAGAGAATGAACACATGGCACTAATCACGAAAATTGCTGGTGCGTCGATGGACGGACGAAAACGTATTCCGACCAATCGTTTGCAAGTTGATCCAAGCAGACAGTCCTGCGGCAACTCTTCTCAATAAGGAGGTGTTACAGCGGAAAATCAATGATCGGAAGCTGGATTTAGAATCCAATCAGAGCCTTGTGGTGCTCTTAGCCAATCAGATTACGCCACGATGATCAATCAGCCAATCAAAATTGTCGACAAGACATTTGTAAACAATCAGGATGGGGATGTGATTACCACAATACAGGTTACACTACATTAAATTTTGCTCTATAATACGTATTCTTACTTAATCGTGATTATTCTGGCAATAAACGGTCATGTTCTGACCTGTATTCTCAACTGAGAATGAAGGCTAGCAGTAAAGGACGGGGCCAGGCGATAGGCAATAATTCAAAGCATAGTTTCATCAACAACTTCGCAGAAAATTAACAATTTATAAAGGCACAAGCTTAATCCAGGCAAAGTGCCGCACAGTCACAGACTGAACGTGGGCTAAGATACTGTCAGGTTGCCCAAGTTTAGACTGATATGAGAAATAAAATAGAAATAAAAATGATAGTGAGACTCTAACGTTTTTCAGCATGCAGCTCACTAGCGGTGGCCAATCTATTGCTGAGCCGGAGAGTGCCACGTGGGAATTAAATTCATGTGGGCATGTGGTAAGTATAAATATTAAAGAAAAGGGGTAGAAAGATTGGAAACAATTCTAAGGGAGATAAAAGTTGCCATGTCACAGCGGGTCGGACGTTCCACTTGCAATTCCGCATTTCTAGAAACGTGCTTAACGCAGATCCCAAACGTAATCAGGTGTAAAATAAGTAAAATTTACAAAAAGAACTGCGACAGCCTAGCACCTGTTCAGTGAGAGAAATTATACTACTTGCACGCCTCGTGTTTGATAGGCGTAGTAACTGGAAACATTGCACCGGTTCTACGGACCCCGGTGGTTTGATACAGAAAAAACTAAGTGAGATTCTGACTAAAAACTAACTCTGAAGGAGCAGTCAATAGATCAAACATTTTCGCCTGGTCATGGCGGTGAAAAGCAGCAGTACTCACCAACAGGATTAGATGCTAGGGTCATCGGAACTAGCAAAGTATTCATCGGGTGCAATCACAGGGGAGCTTTAGCCCAAGCTTACGAAACATAATGAAAAGGATACGTTCCATTGAAAGTAGAATCAAAGTATATCATAAGGAAATACATTGAAGCTATTGTTTAACATGATTCATATAACCAACCTTCAGATGGCTTATTAACAAGATGAATATAATTCAACCGATCAAATTAAGGAAAATAACCTGTTGTGGGACCACTCACTTCTTCTGTGTTTACAACATGCAACCGGATTGGGTGCTAACTGCACTCGCAAGTTGATGTATAAGTGCCGGGAATATGAGTACTCGAAACTCTCTAGTCTCATTGATTTAATCGGTTGACTTGCACAGTGGTTGGCCGTGCCAGTAGCTATAATCTATAGCCATGCCACTGCTGAAAAACTTACTGAGCTTACTTAATCTCTTAGAGATGAGTAACAAGTAGTGGTGCATAGGTGCCTGAGATGTAAGCGCCCCATTGAGTGGTCGTCTAATTTGAAATGAATTAGCTTAGAATGAGGAGAATTCGTAGAAAACGACGATGGTTAAAAACAATACCCTATAGAAACAATGTGCATAAGCTAACCATACTGGAGTACGTCAATTAGTGGTTAAGCGAATTAGAGTTTGTCGATGAAAAGCTTTGCGTTTTATTGACGGACTTTGGTTTGATGACGTTTTTGCGTCAGAAGAAAACGCTCAACAGAAATCCCATGAACCGATTGCCATCAAATTTATTATCATGACAATGACTAGTCAATCGATCTAAAACATATTTCAAAACATTATTCATAAAAAAATCGGTAAGCCCGCTAGATAAAGGCAAGTTCTGGGAATATTAGGCAAACGAGAATACTTACGTAACGCCTGATTGACCAAAAATGGATTGGAACGACTTTCGCGTTTGAATTTCCGCTAAAACACAATAAAGTAGCCAGAGTGATGAAGAAACAGCTATCATCGCTTAATACAACGTGATAAGTAACTTAGCTGGCGGAGTGATCTATGATTAGTAGCCGCGAGCAGTATTTGCTCTTCCCCAGCTGGCAGACAACGCTTTGCACAGTGCCTTCGGCGTTAGCAATCAAGAGCATCCGACATCGTTGGTTCAAGCACAATCCATCGCTGTGAATTCTGTGGGATAGCTTGTTCCTGTCTAATCGGACTGTTTAGTCATTCAAAAAGCTGTGAAGCATGAAAACGTCATGCGCTTATGATGTACATTCCTAGTCGAAATCGTTCGAAAGAGGCTAGCAACAACAACAAGTAACTTAGATATTTGATTGTAATTAATAAGTGGCGGAAAGAAAAACGCAGTCGTATGAAGCAAGACCGAATCGTTGCATGGCTAATAAATTGTACACGGTTTAAAAAGTGTTTAACAACTCAGTCGCATACGAGTTGATCAACATCTTTGACGAAATTAGGTACGATGTATCGAAAGCGGACATATACTATGATTATCATGCAAACGAAACAGATTAAATGAATTGAACTCTCGCATAATTTACAGGTGGAAATTTTTTCTTCACCATAAACTGCTAACACACTAATCGACATAATGATGATATAAAAATCTACACCATTAAACATTTTAAAATGCGTACTTCACCCAGTATATTGCTGGGGATTCAATATATGAGCTAAGCGATGTTCTCCGACCACGGTATGGTATGGTATGAAAGCACAAGCCTGATTCAGGCGAAGTGCCGCACAGTCAGAGACTGCACGTGGGCTAAGATACTGTCAGGTTGCCCAGGCCTAGACAGACCATGATTATACTAGAAAAATGTCTCTGAATAACGCAAAGCAGTATGCGCAAGAAAGCACAGCACTGAAGTAGAAAAACCAATAGTAGAAGTCGGAAGCCTTTTTAAAACATCTAACATGACTGATGTAGATGAAACAAAAAGAATTAAGAATCGTAGTCCGTAGAAAGCAGCACAAAATAAAATATCCTTGGGAGTATGCCTCCAGTAGTCAAAAAATATAAGTGCACTTACCAGTAATTCGGCTCGGGAACGATTCGGGAACATTTTGGACATCAAATAGAAATCACAACCAAGTGTGCTTAAAGCTCGGTAGAAGCACAGCGTTTCACTCTGTTTCCATCGATTACCGCGAGGAGCTGCCGTAGGACGGAAGCTGTTGTACGTCACACTCAATACACCAGATTCCTCTGTGACATGCCGAAGAGTTCCAACATCGGTGGAAGGCGGGATAGAGACTAACAGACTGGTTTCATCTAAGACTATATTGCCATCAGCGTCCAATCGGAGCTGCGGAGCCAGCATATCATGGGTTGGTGTTAGCTTCGGTGACTCGATTGGAGAGAAAGAAGTCACGGAATCATCTGACTTTTTAACAACGGTTTTCTGTGGAACGATTTCATCCAAAGGTTTTTCACTGCGCTCTGCGCGTTCTTTTCGGTAACTGAAAATGTTATTAGTCGATAAACCGGTTTGTCATAGCATAACTTTAAAATGTATATGGTATGAAAGCACAAGCCTGATCCCGGCAAAGTGCCGCACAGTCACAGACTGCACGTGGGCTAAGATACTGTCAGGTTGCCCAGGCCTAGACAGATATGGGGAAGAAAAAAAGTAAATGGTAGTGAGACTCCAGCCTGTTTCGACATGCAGCTTATTATCTCTGGCCGCACAGAAAAAAGTACTGCACGATTGCACATCCGTGCAAATGTAAAATGTAATACACTTACAGTGGAGGAGGTTTGTTAGTGGGAACCCAATTTAACAGAGAGCGCAGAGAAACGTTGGACCGGTCTAATGGTTTGTCAGTAGCAGGAGGAGGATCCTCGTAGTCTTTGACACGACAGCGTTTGATCTAAAGTTAATTTCAAGAAAAGAAAGGAAGATCTACCTTTTTGGTCTGAAATAGTTCAGCAGATGGAGTCACATCGGCAACTTCACGCTCTGGTTGATCGATATCAACGGAAGTTTCACTTAAAAGTTAGTTAAACATGGATAACTTACTTAGAAATAGTAGTATCGTGAGGCGGCGAAATTCCCGTTAGTTGGATCGGTTCACTGCAGATTTAATTAAAGTCCGGCAAAACTTACGCTATAGGGGGAGGTTCATCCACGCGCGTTGGTGACTTAATTGGAGTCTTCGGTCGTGTGGCAGGTGGGGATGGAGATCTTGATCTGGGTTCCGACAAGGTAGAAGATTCAACTGCTTCCTTGGGACTAAACCGAATTTCAGTCAAATTGACAAACATACACTGGAGGTTTAGAGACAGATTGCGTAAACTTTGGTCGAAATAACTTTGGCATTGAAAAAAATCGTAGAGCTGAAAAGTATGATGACCACGTTAGTGAACAGTGTACGACTATATTGGAAAATACAAGACTTAAGATAATCTACAATAAGAAAAACGAGAAATGGGTGGCAGTTGGGAAGCACAATCCAGTTTCGGTGCCTTTTCCAATTAGGTAAAACGCAGGAGTGAGAGCGTCCCTTGAATGTGAACGTAACGATACCGTCAAAAATGAAATGAAAAGACAATAAACTGGTCATGAAGACGAATAAATTTTAGGTTTAGATGCCGACCCAACTGATTATTTCCCTTATTTATTCAGTGTATGCCAGTGTCGATTTCTCAGGTGATCCGATCGTCCGAGATTCGTTAATATTCATGCGGTGAACTTCAGGCCTTAACTAATTGTACTGGTGAGAACTACCCTAATTTTCGACGGATGGGGGTAACACGGATCCAACACAAAACAAGTTCAAATAATGTCATGACTATAACAACACGGGTTAACGTCATCATGCACGTTAGATTGTGTTATCAAGCAGTAAAAACTATGGTATGGTATGAAAGCACGAGCCTGATCCAGGCAAAGTGCCGCACAGTCAGAGACTGCACGTGGGCGATATTACTGTAAGGTTGCCAAGGCCTAGACAAATGTGAGGAATAGAGAATTTGGTCTTGCTCATGCTGAGCGTTAGACAAAGTCTTTGCATGCCGACGAAAAACAGTCCATTAGCGACTGGAGGTTCTCTTGGGCGTGAGCAATAATGGCTGCATGGTCGGTAAACAGCAGGTCACGGATTAGCATATTTCGTGCCTTGCTTTGTGCTCTCAACCGGTTCAGGTTGAAAAGCTTGCCATCACTTCGTGTGCGTAGGTAAATGCCTTCTGTCCTCGTCCTAAAAGCGTGCTGCAGAAGCAGAGCAAAGAAAATGCCGAACAGTGTGGGAGCAAGAACACACCCTTGGTTGACGCCTCTGCGAATTTCAAAGGCTTCTGAACTGAAACTATTTAAACGGACTGAGCCCTTCATGCCCGAGTGGAACGAAATAACGAGCTTAAGCAGCCTCGGGGGGGCAGCCTATCAGAACAAGCATTTTGAAAAGACTCTCCCTGCTGACATAGTCGAATGCCTTCGTTAAATCAATGAAAACAGCGTACAATGGCATTCGCTGTTCCCGACACTTTTCTTGAAGTTGTCTCAGGGAGAAGATCATGTCAATGGTTGATCTTCCCTTGCGGAAACCACTTTGAGATTCGGAGTAAAGTCTATCAGCTAAAAGACTTTACTCCGCGCCGATCTGCCTAAGCCTTTAGCAAACAATTTGCTACAACATTCAGAAAACATTAGGGGATTCACTCTGTAATTGTGCCAGTCGCCTCTATCGCCCCTTTTCTTTAAATAGCCGCTGATGATCTTCGCTGTCCTCGCATCTCTTCTTGTGGGACACACTCCTCCTGCCAGCACTGAAGAAGCAAATGGTGAAGAGGCTGTAATAATGCTGCTCTACAGCATTTTATAAGCTCAGGTGGAATTCCGTCGTCACCAGGGGTCTTCCCATTCGCTAAGCGGTCGATTGCCCTACTGAGCTCATCAAGAGTAGGAGGTATTCAATGGCCGGCAACCGCTCGACATTTTCAAGTACATGCGGTAAAACCGTACTGTCTCTAGAGTAGAGAGAGGAGAAGTGTTCAATACATCTTTCCATCTGTTGAGTTTTGTCGACATATGTTATATTCCACAATATCTACTCTGTGGGAATTGAAAACAGAAAATCAAAATTTGGGATAGTCGTAACTGTGGTACAGAGACAGTTGTGAAAGAGATAAGACTAATCTCTCTCAAGACATAAAGCGTTATATTCCGCTTTCGGCAGCTGAACGTTGATGACGCCGAATTCACGCAAACACCGCCGATCGACTGAGTACTGCTTACAGCTGTAAACGCTACAGGAGAGACCGTTAATCTCGAAGTGGAGTGTACAATCGACATTCACCGAAGGAGGTCAAAAACATTAAGCTATACTTGTAAAAGTACCACATAGACTAAAAACACAAATTGGAAGTGTCAGTGTGAGTACACACACAATGAACACAAAAATAGGCAATCAAAAATTATGACGTTAGAATCAGTCGCATTCAGTATCATATAATAATGAAAAAGTAATAAGTAGAATTTCGAATAACGCAGGTATTAGAGTAACGTATACAAGAGGCGAAAAACTCCGCGCCTTAGTAGTGCATCTCAAAGATAAGACATCTTTAGGTTATGAAACGAACGTGAATGTTTATACTGGGCAAACATCATACAAAATTTGCACTGGATCACCGTTTTACGATGTGATAGAGGTAAATTACACGGTGGAATACTACTTTACGTGAAAAATGAAATCATGTGCAACATTCATTCTACCTATCGCGGTGTAGACGCGCTTACGGAGCAATTCTGGTGTCGCCACTCCCTGCCAGCTGGTGGGTATCGTGTCGGTGTTGTCTATGGAGGCCAAATTAATATGATAGATGACTGGATACAGAAAACCCGGAGCTTGCAGACATTTTCTACTTATGGGAGACTTCCCCCTCATCGTAGCCCACGTGCAGTCTCTGACTGTGCGGCAATTTGCCTGGATCAGGCTTTGCAATACATCAACTAGTGCACATACAATCTTATGCCAGGTCACATACCTATTAAAGACACATTTCTCAATATGAGTCTTTAATGCGGCCTTACACAGCACGTACTAAAACCCACAAGGGTTCAACCAGGTAAAACACCATCTTAACTTAGGTATTGTTACATATAGTGTAGTTAATAAATTTGCGTTTTTTATATTTGAATGTCCGTTGCATGGGAGTCAAGTCGGTTTTCATGACCACATTCGAGAACATTGGTATACTTTTCAAAATGTTTTTATTAACAAGTAAATAGGATACAAAACTATTTTCTGAGAATTTTAATAAAACAAGCATTTCCATCACACCCCACGCAACTTCAGTCAGCTCCAAAACATTTTTGAGAATTTTTGTAATGCCACTAATCCTATTATTTTATCAACATATTTCTTGTTGATTATCTCTAAACATCAGTAAATGCCGTTTACCTTTAGCTTGTTTCTGAATGTAAAATTAGGCTGCATCTGATCATATTCCTGATGCAATTTGTAGCAGTTATTCTGTGGTAACATCTGATGGACTACCAGCACTAAACGATTGTGGTGTTGCTAACATTTTCAGGCTCGGTCTTCGAACTTCGAATCGAGTGTTAGGTTTAACATGCAAAACGTCCACCTTATTTCCTGTCTCATTCAATATTGCAAGCGGTATGTGGTATATATTATTATATTGCCCAATCTGATACAGAATAATAGAAAGCTTGAATAAGTGTCGTTCAACATAAACAATGAGATGTACAAAGCGAGAAGGGGGGTACCAAGCGTTGTCATCGGCATCGTTGAACGTAGGCATGATACTACCCGGTTGCATACACCGAAGTAGAGGAGATTTCGTTTAGGGGGTCCCACCCCGAGCCTTTACCCACAAGGCAGTGGAGCGAGAGAGGTTCGCACCTATCGGTGGCCGGTGACCGACGAAGCGGTTCATACGCCCTTTTTGGGAATTTCCAGTTCGGAGCCCGATAACCCCGTTGATAGGTTGGTGACTTCAGTTTTTGCCTGTGCACCATGCAATGTCCTTGGATAGGACAAGGGGCAGTGACTTTGGGAGCGGCGAGTCACATCCGCCGCGTCGTGATGTCATCATTGGATTTTTGTGGCTTTTTATAGGAGAATCGTTTGCCAGGCGAAAACCCACCCCCACCCTCAGACACCACCGCCGAACCTTTCGCTGAGCTCGGAGAACCGGCACACCCCAGATGGCAACCACGGGAGGATTCGGCAAGCCCAGGCCATTTCGGCAAGTATGTGGTAATAGAATGCGTTTATATGATGCCTCAAGCAAGATCGCAAGACTTGCATAATGTCATGATTGTTTGTTGTATACTTTATATATGCCGTTGACTAACACATCTTGTTTGCATTTCAGCTATTGTACGCTTATTCTTAGAATAGTAAAGCGTTGCTTACTCCACTCAAACCCGTCTTCCTTTTCTACTTAATTCGGATCGCATAAAGAACGTTACACATAATTTGCTTGATATTCTCCGTTTGCTGCGCACACAAAGGGTCCAATATAGTTGGCGATTTTAATCTACCACATTTATCTTGGCCGAAACAGTGCTGTTCGGGTGAAAACATGTCTGAGAACTTTATCGATTGGACTCACATGCATGTCATGAGCCAACATGTAAACGAGCACACATGGTTCCGTCGGGAAAGCTTACCTTGGATTCTGGATCTCGTAGTCTCTTCGGGTGCAGAACTTGTTGGATGTCAAATTTCTACAAGCGAAAAAAATGATCGCGCTATTATCATCTTCCAACAACTACTCAGGTATTAAAAACCTCCTTCTAAACAGCGGTGCAATTTTAATTGCATAGTTTGGGACAATGTCTCAGAGGAAGCTAAAAAAACACCGCAATACATTGGTCTTTTATGCGCCTCGAGCGCTTGGCCAGGAATCACTTTTTGATTCTGTATTTGAACATCGTGGTTCTTTGTAAGAACCCTATATAACAGTGGCATACAAGTTTAACTTTGTTTACCACTTTACCACTGTTTCAAGGCTCACTTAACCTGATTTTACTGTCTCCACCTGATGACGGCAAACAGCCAGAAACCGGTAGTGGTGTGTAAGGGATGGGGATGTGAGCACTACAATACATTGGTCTAAAAAGATCTTGTTTCAACAGGCAAATGGCGATATGCAACAACCTGGAAATATACACACCATTGTCTTTTTACTTTACAAGGTAGGTTTGCACCGTTGATACACGGTAAGCGACGCAGCAAGTAACAGTGGTGGACTCGGGCAAAGGTGCGGTACGTTCAGCTTGGTTGTATTTTCCACGCTCTGCTAAAACATTATTACGCATTTTCGCTATTCTGTGAAATTACTGTAAAATAGACTAGCTATTTTACTATATTATAAAAAGCAAATCGTCCATTATATTTCGTGCTGATCAATTACGCTTGTGATTAAATCAGTCTATAATTTTTCTGGTACATTATCGTTACTCATATTTCTCGCCGTAAGATGAGTACAATTAATGCTTGCATCAACGGCAATTGCTGCAAAAAAGTGGCCAGGAGCATTGAATGCACAGCTTGCAAGCGTTGGGCTCACCCTAGCTGCTCTGGCATACATAAATCTCACTATGGGATTTATGCAAAGTACCGCTGGTTGCAGTGGTATTGCAGCTCCAGCCATAAGGCTGCCAGTGACGCTGCTTTTATTATTGTAAAACCTCAAAATAGTGAAATTTCGCCTAGCACGTCTAACGTCGTACCCACTCAAACCTATGCATCTGTTTTGTGCGCAAAAATGAGCCCGGGGACAACTGCAGTCAAGGCGGAAGTTGACAAAGTTAACCAGTTACACCATCCTCCCAAGGAGGCCAATGTAAGGAGAACTTTGAAAAAACGTGCAAATAAAAATCTAGATTACCTGCAGCCGAGGGGAAAGTCGAACAGGTTAGCCAGGTAACCCGTCCACCCAGGCAAGCTGCCACTCCCAAGGTGGCCAATGTAGCTGGCACCTCCAAGAAGCGTACTAAGCCCAGTGAGGTTAGTACACAAAAACGGCAACATTCAATTGATGCCGGTTCGCCTATGCTGGAGCAAATTATTCAGGAATTAAATGGTTTGCGTCAGCAAATCGAAACTGCACAGCAATTTCTCTGCTCCGAAATCTAGAACTAGAAATGTACTAGTTTTTAACCGAGCGGAACCATTTATTAAGGAATCTAAGTCTCGCAGAGATCTTGATCGCAGGTGTATAAACGATCTTCTCCGAATGGTGGATATGAAGCCTTCTACTCCTACGGTGCGAATCCACCGAGTAGGAAGATGGAGGATGTGTAACTACCCTCGACCAATCCTGGTTGAATTTAATTATCAGGCGTATCGGGATGCACTCTTGGCTAGGGCTGAGCATATCGCAAACTCAACACTAGATAAACTTCAGGTGAAGTCCGACAACCCTCAGTCCCGGATTCGGCAAAATTCTTCTGATTCCAATAGGAGAAACTTAGCAATGAGAACATCGGTCATTCTTAACCAGGATACAGCGCAAAACGCTATTCAGTCACAGACGGGCATACCGAACAGCACTTCGCCACTAGTCTTGATGTCCGGCCCAGATGACGTTGATTGTCTTAGCGCAATTGACGATGGCACCCGAGAAGATGACTCCAGTAGTTGCTTCTGTTCTATGGATGCGGTCTCAATTGTCAGGCAACGGTCCGTTACCTTAACGCAAGAGGCTGCCGAAACTGATGCTCCTGCTCTAAGTAGCACGCCAAAAAACGTGCAGCTCCCTCGAGTGCTTCGACCGAGGGCCAAACAGGATTAGTTTCAGAAGCACGAATAACCAGTGCCCAAGTATCGTATGCAAATGTATGCAGCATCAGGAATAAGTGGACTGAACTTTCTTTCTGCGTGGCTCAGTTACACCTAAGGATTATTGCGCTTTTTGAGACCTGGCTGTCTGCGATTGATGAGGTGCCGGTAAACATCAGTGAACAGTATCTCGTCATAAGATGCGATAGGCCGGGCGATAGGAGAGGCGGTGGCGTTGCACTGCTCTTGGAGTATGGTTTGCACAACATGGGTACAGGGATATCTCTAGCCATTGAAAACGTCCAAGTTTTTACGAGTATCCTGACTTGCTACATGTCATCGCTCGCAATTGCTTGTGTTTACGTTACTCTCACTGCATCCCAACAGGAGTTTACACAGCTTATTGAGACACTCGACGGTTTGTTTCACTCAGCTCATAGCGTACTTATCTTGGGTGATTTCAACCTCCCAGACAGATTGGCCTATCCCCACTGGTCTGGTCACCCAGCAATCTGACACCTTTCTCGAATGGCTCCATAATCATGCGCTTCACCAGCATGTCAATGATCCTACAAGGTTTCGCCATGGATGCACTCCATCCACTCTTGACTTGGTATTGTCGTTCCAGCTAGAAGCTATTAGTCATTTAAAGTACCTACCGCCGCTCGGCAAAGTGATCACGTAATGATAAGCTTCGAAGCGATATTGCGTTTTCGCAAACCTTTCTCTCGTCCTAGACGCAATTTTAGGCTTGTGGACTGGGGTTTACTCTTGCAGACTTCAAAATCTTCCCTTCAGTTATCTAGCGATTCAAATGTAAGTAAAAACTGGGATAGAATTTCTAACCCTTTCATGCCTGAATTATATTTTAACCCGAAATAAAATATTTTTTCTTCGGAAACGAGTTACCCAGGGGTGAAATAACACAAATAATATAAAAAGTTTGTGATATTCGCATAATTGAAAAAATAACAAAATGTAACCCTATTGGTTCCATCCGGCATAAGTCACCAGTGTACGATTTTGATGACTTCTGCCGGATGTAACATAAAGGTTACATCTATTTAAACGCAACGCATTTCGAAGATTTTCTGATTTATTCCAATTTTTTACATAATGTCTTTGTAGGCATGACTAAGTTTATATTGGAACAAAATTTATAATAACTGAGACTTTCACACGATTTTTATTCGGCTCACAAAACTGCGAATTGTGAGGATACGTTCGAAACCCGTACCAGCACATACTTTCTCTTTCACTGTGGACAAGTCGATGATGATTGCGAACAAAGAAGAAAACCACCCTTCAGTTGACAAAATTCTGTATGCCGTCGTGCAGAAAAAATCGGAAAATTCAGTTAGAATTAGCTTAAAATGACTTACGAAGTTCATGTAACCAAAAGGTTACATCAGTCCAGAAAGGGCTAAGTATCTAAACGAGTTACAAGAAAAGCACGCTCCGCTGCATTGTGAGAAGGCATCGAAGGCGACCCTGGTGGTCTCATCATCATCATCAAATCATCAAAGACGGGATCGTCTATGGTGGCAATATAAGCTATCCGTTACTTCTGGTTCTTGGGCCCGCTACAAAACCGCTCGGAATGCCTGTGTGAAATTACGTGTGCTCAAACAAGATTTTGAGTTATCTCTAGCTAGGGATGCTAAATCCAACCCGAAAAGATTTTATAGCTACGCACAGTCAAAAGGAAAAACTAGGGAAAACAAAGGGGATTTGAAACTTGAGGACGGAAAAGTTGCCGATACCGACCTGTCTAAGGCGACTGCCTTCTCAGGGTTTTTCAGTAGCGTTCAACGACGGGATAATTCTTCAAACGCACCGTCAGGTCTGCTTAACCTGACACCTGGTGTCCATGTATTAGATGAGTTGTCCTTCAATGAGGCTGAGGTGTATGACGCACTTATCCATGTTCGGGTCAACAAATCTGAGGGACCGGATGGCATCTACTCAATTATGCTTAAAAATCTTGCCTCAGTGCTTGCCGAACCGTTTTGCCAGCTCTTTAATTCATGCCTGCAACTAGGAGTTGTTCCCAGTAAGTGGAGGGAAGCCATAGTCGTGCCAATACACAAGGGTGGTTGCAGGTCAACTGTTGGTAACTATAGAACGGTCAGCCTGCCTAGCATCGTCTCGAAAGTAATGAAAAAACTGCTGCGTGACAAAATCTGTCAGCATCTTTGTCGGCATTCTTTGTTGAGTGTAACTCAGCATGGATTTCTTAAGGGTAGATCCTGCCTGACTAACCTTCTTAGTTTTCTCAATACTGCCACTAAAAGGATGGATGAAGGGAAGCCTGTCGAAGCCCTCTTCCTAGACTTCAGCAAGGCTTTCGATTCCGTAAATCACCGCCTTCTAGAGATCAAGCTAGCAGCAAAAGGCATACGGGGTGTGGAGTGGTTGTCAGCAGGAATACTCATTGTCCAATCAGAATGCAGTAGCTGTCAGTGTGTCTATCTCTGTATTGTAATTCCCATGATGATTCATTATGTTTGTTGACGTGTAGTGAATACACATCTGTCGCTCTGATCTTGACTTTCCTAAATGGTGACGAGGATGAACGACGAGAAAGCGTCGGATAGAACTGACAACGCCCGATTTAGCGGCTTTAATGTTCGACCGCCGGCACCACTCAGGATGGAAGATGATGACGGATTGGCGGAGAGATGGAAACTGTGGAAGCAACAGTTTAGCGATTTTCGGACGTTGGCGAATCTGACGAATACCGATAAAGCGTATCAAATGGCGACGCTGAGGAATGCGCTTGGTGATCAGGCGACGAAGTTCATACAGTGTTTCACATTTGATGAGAACGAAGACGCAGATGACTGGAAAAAAATCATCGCGAAGCTCGAAGAACATTGCCTCGGTCAAGTGAACGATACATTTGAACGATATAAATTCAATTGTCGCGTCCAAGGTGCCGATGAGCCGATCGAACATTTCATCCGAGCATTGAAATTAATGGCTGAGACATGCAACTTCTGTAAATGCATGAAAGATAATTTAATCAAGGATCGTTTGATTATCGGAGCACAAAACAGAAGTCTCACGAAGCGATTATTAAAAGAAAGGAACCTTACGTTGAGGCAATGTATAAATATCTGCAAGAGTGAGGAGGCGGCCGAGAAAAAGACAGAAGCCCTCAGAACTCATTCTTGCGAAGACATCAACAGAATTCATGTAGAGAAAACAATCCAGTCGAAAAAATGTGCAGTTTTTGCGGCAGGAAACATGAATTTAAGAAGGAACTATGCCCTGCGTGGAAGAAAGTTTGTACTCGATGCGGTAAAGCAAACCATTTCGCGATTTGCTGTAGATCTTCTGGGATGACAACGACAAATACGCAGCGCTCATTTTCGACTGTCAGTGTCGTTCAGGGTGAGGAACAAGTAAATCACATCCGGTCTTCCGAAATCGAGGTAAACGGCAAGAAGGTTCGTTTCCAAATGGATTCAGGTGCCTCCGTTAATCTCATTCCACGTGCCTACGTACAAAATGAGCCCCTATCTGACACGAGAATCGTTTTGCGAATGTGGAACGGCACAACTGTCAAGCCAATGGGGAAATTTACGGCGACTCTGCGCAATACAATAAGCGGTGAGCATATAGAACATATAATGTACGTTGTTGATGAAATTTTTTTGCCGCTACTCGGAGTTGAGGCGATCGAAAATCTGGGACTGATTACTTTTAATTGTATCAATAATATTAATTCGGACATAACAGACATTTGTCAAAAGTATCAGAGTGTTTTTGATGATAAATTGGGGAAGTTGCCCGGACTTTGTAAGTTTTCAATTGATCCGAATGTAACACCGGTCGCCTTACCAATACGTCGTTTACCCTTTGCAGTGAAGGACAGATTTGAGTTAGAATTGAAAAGACTACAGCTCGTTGGGGTCATCAGGAGAGTAGAAGAACCTACTGAATGGGTCAGCCAGGTTACCGTCGTAACAAAGAAGTCAGGTGAAATGAGAATATGTATCGACCCGAAAGCTTTGAACATGGACCTCAAGCGAGAGTATTTCAGACTTCCGTTGTTAGAAGATACTTTGCCGAGATTGTCTGGTGCTCGATATTTCACGAAAGTGGATCTGTCTTCAGCATTTTGGCACGTGTGTTTGGACGATAAATCCAGTTTTTTGACGACATTCGGAACCCCCTTCGGAAGGTTTCGTTGGCTTCGTTTACCATTCGGACTGAAAGTTTCTAGCGAGATATTTCAAAAACGGCTGCTACAGGCCATTGAAAACCTTACAGGTGTAATTTGCATAGCAGATGATGTTCTAGTCTACGGTCGAACAAAGGCAGAACACGATCAGAACCTAGACAAACTTCTTCAACGATGCCTCGAACTGGGCATTAAACTCAAAAAAGCGAAAATTGAATATTGCACAAATGAGGTAACATTTCATGGTCATGTCCTATCAAGTGACGGTATCAAGCCAGATCCTGCAAAAGTGGAGGCCATTAAACACATGCCTCCTCCTACAGATGTCAAGAGTATAGCTCGTTTTAACGGTATGGTGAACTATCTTAGCCGTTTTTTGCCTTGCTTATCACAGATAATGGAACCGATCAGGCGGCTGACACATAAAGATACAACTTGGGTCTGGGGGACACAACAAATACAGGCCTGGGAAGAAATCAAAAGACTCATATCCAATGCACCTGTTTTACGATATTACGACCCCCGATTGGAATTAGTGATACAGTGTGACAGTAGCCAAAACGGTATCGGCGCCGTACTTATGCAAAACGGCCAACCTATAGATTTTCGAAGTCGAACGATGAGCGATGCAGAAACTCGCTATGCACAGATTGAGAAAGAACTGCTGGCAGTCGTATTCGCGATAGAAAAATTCAACGATTACACATTTGGCCGAAAGACTCTAGTACAAACAGATCATAAGCCTTTGACCACAATAGTGAAAAAACCACTCGACAAAGCACCGCGTCGGCTACAGTCAATGCTAGTCCGACTGCAGAAATACGATTTCGAAATCATTTACAAGCCGGGTAAAACCATGGTCCTTGCGGACACACTATCTAGAGCTCCATTGAAATCTGTAGCCGCTGCTAACCTGGACCTGGTAGAAGTACACTTTACGCTTGCAGAAAGCGATATCAGGTTGCCACGAATCCGACAAACTATGGCTGAGGATGACGAAATGAAAAAGCTCGAGGAACAGATAATCAGTGTCTGGCCAGGTAGTATCGCAATGGTTGACGAACTCATTCGACCTTATTACAAAATCCGAGATGAATTATCAACTGAGGATGGGTTGATCTTCCGGGGCGAGCGACTGGTTATCCCACGTTCAGCCCGAAAGGTGATGTTACAGGAGTTACATCGATCTCATTTGGGGATCAACGGTTGCACAAGAAGAGACAAGGATACGGTATATTGGCCAGGCGTCAGTTGCCAAGTGAAGGATTTCGTCTCCAAGTGCCCAATATGTAACAAGTTCGGGAACCGCCAAATAAAAGAACCAATGGTTTGTCGCAAAATACCAGAGCGCCCTTGGCAACATATTGCAGCTGACCTGTTTTCACATGCGACAAAAGATTATTTACTTTTAATGGATTATTTCAGCGATTTTTTCGAAATAGAGAAACTGAGTACCACATCAGCTGAAGAAATCGTGACGAAAATGAAAGGTCAATTTGCGAGGTATGGTATCCCAGAAAGTGTCAGATCCGATGGAGGTCCACAGTTTTCGGCAAAGCAGTTTGCTGACTTCGCAGAAAAATGGCGTTTTAAACATGAAATGTCCAGCCCTTACCATAGCCAATCCAATGGTAAAGCAGAATCGGCAGTGAAAGAAGCGAAAAAAATAATGAAAAAATGCCTTGAGGCTAAAGAAGATCCGTATCTAGCGCTTCTGGAACATAGAAATACTCCATCCACCGATATAGAATTAAGCCCAGCCCAAAGACTCATGGGTAGACGCACAAGAACGAGGATACCTATTGTTACCAACCGTCTGTCCAGACATGACGTTTCATGGGACGTCATCAATCAGCAATTAAAACGGCGCATGGAGCGCGAAAAACAGGTATATGATGAGGGTGCACGTGAGCTACCCGAATTGTCTGATGGAGATACGGTTTGGATACAACCCTTCGGCATGGGAGCTGGGAAATGGGATCTTGGAACTGTCCGTGGTCGTACGGGTGAAAGATCTTACGAGGTGAATACGCAACACGGAACTGTGAAAAGAAATAG
>JACCGJ010010133.1:0-17456 GCA_013407085.1 Atriophallophorus winterbourni
AAATAGCCTCTGACAACCAAGTCCAGCTTCTGACCTGCACGAGTGGCTCCCCGAGCCCGGCGGAACTGCTTCTACCAACAGGAGAAGGGGCGAAAGTGAGTGACTGGCGCCTGAAAACCAGTTTTCTTCGGGCAGATGGAGCTCGTTAGCCCGGGAGGGCATTTCATCTAAGGGAAGGAAAACCCTGATTTTAAACCTCCGCTGCGTTGCGGGATACCTGATCGGGGGAAAGGCTTCGGGAGTAAACCCTGAGGAAAAACCTGGAACAGAGTCTGGTAGATGGTAGTTGGCGCACAACAAAACTTCTTCTGGCAACTTCCTGCTGCATTGCAGGCCGCACGGTTGTGCAAAGGCTAGAGAAGCTTGACTCGAACAACACGGAGGGCCTACTTTGCTAGGACCGCGCTTTGTACCCTATAATCCAAGACTCTTCATTGAAGCCGCACTCATCCTCCAGAGGAACATAGTCGCACAACAAGTAAAAGTATAGTCATTGGTTAGTCCTTAAAATTGTTGAGAATTAGCCAATAAAAGGGAACAGGATAGTAACATCATTTTTTCATTCGAACCCACACACTTCTCACTTTCCTTCTAGTTTAAAGTCATTGTAGTGAAGGACGCATTATTATGATCGAGATACGTATGACCAAGATGAACATTTCAATTGTTTAACAACCTTTTTGGAATATCCTCCACAATGGTTACATAATCGTAATCTTAGCAAGCGAACTTTCACTAAATCTGGTAAAATTAGAGTCACCTAAGCACAGTGAGGAAGAAATAATCACCAATCTAAAACGCTTTCATCAATGCTACAAAAATTCATTTTACAAAATTAATATAGATAATCCATACTTAACCAAAGCAGGGTACCGACTTTACATCGCAATGTGAGACAAGGAGTGTTTACAACAAAAAAGGTGAATTATAATTTTATTACAACCCTTTTCGGGTGATGCATTTAATCGTGGTATTGATGAATTAAGATGTAAACGGCACACGCGCGCTGCTCGGTATTGGATCGAGATCGAAGAAAAAAAATCGATGGCAGTTTTGGCGGTAATCGATCGACGGAAAAAAAATTGACGTAGTACACTTTTTCAGAATAAATTGACAAACATAGATGGGTTTTCTAGATTCAGTTGTTGGCTGCACTTACCACCGCTAAACAAAAATAAAATCAGAGAGAATTTGAAGTTATGCAGGTTCTAAAATTCCACATAGACAAAGCTCAAACAGTGGTCACATTGCGTCTGTTTCGAAAATAAAATAGCAGTAGATGGAACTTTTTTCAGCTTCACAAGCTTAAGTTGCTGGCTTGCTTGCTTATAAAACGAGTAACTGTCTTGCTCACTGTCAAAAAGTCACTTTTCTCTGCAAGATTCTTTTTTAGCTTGAATGCAAAGAACTCAGGCTGGTAATGAACATAATGTAGACCAAAGAAATTGGACCAGGGACTGTATCATCTGTCATCATCACTGTTGAAAGCTGTCAGCATAAAACACTTGATAATTACGCGTATGTTGTTCGACATATTGGTGATAACATATCAAGATTCAAGATTTGTGGTGTAAAAAGCAAATGGCTATACAATACCACAGGATATACGTATAAAAGTTCATCAAATCGTATTATAATGTTTGCGTACATGTGCTTTAAAGGAGGAGCAAAAGTAATTTTAATTGTGACATGCAGAGGGGAAATTTTGATCGAAAATAGATGTTTGGGTGATGTGTTACCCAGGTGTGTGTTTCTGTAAGAAGGAACGACTAAGGGATTTCTGTAAGCTGGGACCAGCACTGTAGTTTGTTCTGAAAACACTGCGCCTTAGTGTATACACAATTAATACTGGTTTCCGTATGTGACGTTGATGCATGGATGGTGTCTATTGGTCTGACCCCCTGAGGGCCGGACCTTTGTGGTTATTTGAACCGTCTTTTCAGTATCTTTATATGGCAATGCTTCAGCTTGAGTTTATGAGGCTGCTTTTAATGTGCTGATTCTGACGTCGCTAGGGATATTTTTCCTGTATTGTCGCCAAGTATGTCTGACGAAGTCTGTCATAGCACTTGTTAGGAAAGTGAGTTTCAAAGGATTTAATCCATCACATTTTTAATTGGATGACCTTGGAATCCTGAAGGTACTCGCAACGACAAACTCCCACGCTGCTATTGTTTGTGCGATGTAAAGCCAATGTTGATAGTCGAATTGTTGTTGTTTAACAGCCTCTGGAACGCCTAGAAGGATTAAACAGCGCTCGTTGCTCTTCTTATACACCAGAGCATATCGGCCTAGATTCGAGTATTGCACTCGGGAAACTCACGTAGCAAGTAAGAATGTAAAAGAACAGTTTCCAAATCCTTCTCACTGTTTAGTGTTATTTTCAGTAGACGTGGTTCACCGAAATGTGTGGAGCTTGGGTGGCGAACCAAACGTGTAACGGCTGTAGGTCTGATGTTTTCTGAACCCATCATCGTACAGAGGTTGAACTATTGTTATAGGTCGTGTCTCTGTCTATTCATATAAAGTGTCTCACTGGATTCCTGTATGTTGATACAGATTACACTGAGATTTACTGAGGTCTTTTGCGCCGAACATTCTGATGAGCGGAGGGCTTGGTGTTCGTTACCTTTTTAATGCCAGAGGAGATTAGGTCAGACATGTCATTGACAGTCTGTTTTACAAAGGTGGAGTCTTGATGAGGAGAGCGTTCTGCAAGACATTTCGGTAGATTTATAACAGTTGAGCGTTCGCGTGGAATGTACTGCGGAGGTGTATATTTTGTCTGGTTGGCATCACAGACTATATTTTCTAATTTTTGGGTAGTTGTACCGGCAAACCTAGAGTTCTGAGCTTCAACTATAGTTTCGAATGATGCCTTTAATGTGTGTATGCTGACGTCTAAGCATAACATGCAATCATCTAATGTTTACATTGCTGGACACTTGTCGAAGGACGCAAAACCTCGTTTGGTTCTCTTCGACAATGTTTACAGACGTAGCATACGCCAGGAATGTTGTCATTTATGTAAGCCGTCTGAATTTCAATCAATATCATCGATGGATATTAAATCGGCTTGTTTTTAAGTATGCCTCAGCCAATCATAATAGAGCTCAGAAATAGAAAAACGTTCATAATAAGTACGGCTTGCGATGAGCAGTGTTCAAGCGATCGATACTCTAGTGACGGGAAACATAACTATACACGAAGATGATGAAATGAGACGGTGTTGAGACCGACTCATCAATGAATTCGAACGGTGAATCGTCGAGCGATGAATACAAAATACTGATACTGGTGTGCGACTATCTCCTCCAGAAGGATAAGTCGGCTTCGATGAAGAGTCTTGGGAATTTGGGTACAAAGCGGCGTCCCCAGCACCACACGGCATTTGTTCGAGTCAGCTTCTCTAGCCTTTGCACAAACCAACTGCGACCTGCAAGGCAGCAAGAAGTTGCCAGAAAGAGATGGTGTGCATCAACTAACCATCTACTAGACTCTGTTTCAGGTTTTCCATCAGGGTTTTCTCCCGAAGCCTTTCGCGCGATCGATAATCCCGCAAGGCAGCGGAGGTTTGAAATCAGGGTTTTCCTTCCCTTAGATGAAATGCCCTCCCGTACTAACGAGCTCCATCTACTCGAAGCAAACTGGTCTTTTGGCACCAGTCACTTGCCCTCGCCCCTTCTCCTGTTGGTAGAAGCAGTTCCACTGGGCTCGGGAAGCCACTTATGCAGGCCAGAAGCTGGACTTGATTATCAGAAGTTATTTATGACGCGCGCCATATGGGAGCATTTTATAAACAGTGGGAGCTTATCCCCACTACCACTTCCGGCTATGACAACCTCTACGTTCAACGAAGAAATATATTCCAGTATCGCCTATGAATACCTCGTAGAACCGAATCAAATTAGAAATTGATCACAGAGTTTTCCATTATATATAGAGTAAACAGTATGGAAAAACAGGTATTTTTAAGGGGACTTATTTATCAAAAAGAAAATTATTGAAAAGAATATCTGCAAAAACGGACAGGATTTTGCGGGCGAATTTTCGTAAATCAGACAAATTTTATTCAAGTTTCCAATCGAGTAAGCAGTTTCAATTTGTATTGATTTATTGTTTGGTTGAAACGACTATCCAGTGATACGTGACAATTAAACAAGTCAAGGTCATCATGAATGTGGAGTGTAAGTATTCAAAAAAACACGTTTCTGGATTATCTCAGGCTAAAAGAAGCCGTGAAATGTATATGTGCGTGACTATATATAATTACTACAACTCGTTATGCGAATTTCGTGCGATTAAATTATTTTTAAAGATATTTTTCTAAAGTTTAAACTACTCAGCACAAGACTTGCAAGTAGTTGTTGTTGTCGGCATTATTCGGTCGATGTCGACCATGGATGTACATTACAATCGCATGAATGTTCATCTTCCATAGCTTTTCGAATGACTAAATAGTCCGATTCGGGAGGAACCTTCTCTCCCACAGCGCTTGCAGCGATAGTCCGAACTCTGTTGTAGGGCGTCAGTTACACGCCGGCGGCGTGATCTAAGTTCAGCAGCCAAGAGCCGTATCCGCTCCACCACAGCTTGCAGACGACGCTTTACAAAATGCCTCCAATGTCAGCGGTCAAGAGCAAGCTCTTCCCAACTCGCGGGGTCAATGCCCAGAGCTTTCATATCTCTTTTGCAAACGTCTTTGTACCGCAAGTGCGATCTGACTTCCTAATTGCAACTCATCATAGAGTAGATCTTTCAGAATACAACCATTTTCCATTGTGTAGACATGGCCAAGCCACCGCAGGTGGGGCTCTTGCAGTATTGTCAACATGCTCTGTAGACCAGCTTTTGAAAACACTTCAGCGTTAGTCACTCTGTCCATCCACGATATGTTCAAGATACGACGGATGATTCCTAGAGGAAAAGCATTCAGCTTCCGTTCGTGTCTTGCGTGGGTGGCCCAGGTTTCACTGCCGTATAGTAAAGCATTTAGTACGCACGCGCTGTATACCATCATCTTTGTCTTTACAGTCAGCTTGCAGTTACCTCAAACACGAGAGTTCAATCGGGACAAAATGACAGCTGCTCTGCCAATCCGCTTATCAATCTCAGTGTCTAGCGGGAGGTTATTCGCAATGGTTGAACCAAGATATGTGAAATGACGTACTGGTTCAAGCTGACAATTTCCAACTGTGATGATTGGAGGCGATACCGTCCCTTGACCAAGGACTTTGGTCTTGCTCATACTTATTGTTAGCCCAAAATAATTGCATGCCGACGAAAAACAGTCCATTAGCGAATGGAGGTTCTCTTGAGAGTGAGCAATAATGGCTGCATCGTCGGCAAACAGCAGATCACGGATTAGCACATCCCGTCCCCACCACATTACAAAACGATGAATGTGAAATTTTCACAAAATATTAACTCACGATTTCGGAGACTACCGAAAAAGCGTGACAGTCGCGACTTTGATGCCGTCGACTGATCTGAGCCCGTTGATCCGAGCGACTCTTGCTCCGTTTCCTCAGCAATCGAGGATGTGATGCTCAAAGGTCGGCCATGGAAAGAATCGAACCAAGATACATGTTCGGCATCATCGACACTTTTGCTTGCGATCAAACGCCTCGTCTGGCGAAGCAATTGATCCGAGGCCTCGGACCAAGTTCGGTTAAGAGGGGGGACTTGCACGTCAATTTGTTGAGCAGCGGTGCCCATGTTTTGCTACAAAATTTAAACAAAATCGATGATGCATAATACGAAGATGAGCTCGGTAGAAGACCTGGTGAAGGTCTAGTTGTATTGAAATGCCTATCACGCACGATATTCTTGACTTTAAATCAATAAGATGAGTACATGACTCTCCTATGACTGTGCCGATTAAGGGGGCTAGCGGCATGGAAAAATGATGATGTTACGTTTAATTTCGTATTTCAAAAAGTATTCAATGGAATTATTTGAAATTTGGTGTGCTGTTTGTTTATATGAAGGTGTATTGTCGTTTTAAAATGTATGTGATTTCCTTGTAAAACAAAGGTTTGGTAAGTATTTTTATAAAAAAATATTTTTATCGAAAAAAAACACTTATTTTGCTAAATCTTAGTGTGGGTAAGAAAAAGAGGTTTAGAATGAATGCAAGTGTTTTTACATGATTTTCGAAGTGTAATAAAATGCAAAAGACATAGGGCAACCGTGTTTGGGTAGTTGTGCATCCGAGAAAAATATTCATAAAAGGTTTGCGTAAAAAAAGCACATTTACAACCAACACAGGTTTAAAACTAAGAGAGATACACTGTTCAAAACACTTTTATTGCACTCATTGGCAAGTTTTACATACACACGATTATCTTCATCGTTTTATCTCAATTTTTACTACAACAATTTACGGAAGCAAAATGCACACCGCGACTGAAATTCAACATTTGAGAAAAATGAGTTTGAAGTTTCACGCTGAAGCTGTGGGCCAATGTAAACGAGTTTCGGCATGAAAAATGCTCTCCCCTTTCGCGCTAATATGTAAATGAACTTTTTCACGTGGTAAATAAGTTACTTTCAAGCCCGTTTCTTGACCTTTCAATCGGTATACAATATGGCGGGTGTTTCTTAGCGAAACAGCCCGTAACCATGGGTTAAAAGTTAGCGTATTACGGGTCATCTAGCGACTTAGAAAAAATTTGTAAAACCAGTCCTTCAAAAACTCCTTTATTTTCAGAGAAATAAGTATTTTTAGATAAAATAAATTATGGTAGCGGATAAAATAGATATTAAAGTATCATTTTATGAAAAAAACTCAAAACAATTTTTTTGAAGAAAATACCATGCCGCTAGCTGGCTAGTTCATGTCAACACAAATGAAATTTGTCCTTTTCCAAAATATCTACTCTATCATAGGTTGAACTCAGGAATTCGACCATTGGGAAATCCGTACAAAGACGTTAGCTCAAAGCTCTTGACAAAGGCCCAACTAATTGGAAGATCTTACTTTAGATCCCTCATTTTAAGGTCATCTCCAAGCTGAGGAAGACCAGAAACTCCCCTTAACTTCTGAAAGTCAATCACGCCATTAGCGTGAAACTGCCGCCGATTGGCCATGTGCTGACTATTGTTGTCAGCGGTTCAGGAATGATTGATCTTATATTTGTGACTACTCATCCGTGCCAAGCCCATCGAACCATTCACAAAGTTGATCACAGCGGTCCATAATGTAAGCACTGGACTCGAGTTTCGCTCTTATTTGAGCTCATCAGCAGTACATATCCTCTGCTTCGGGTGGGACTCGAACCCCCGACAATCAGCATTATAGTCCCATGCCTTAACGACATGCGCTACCGTCCACCGTTTGACCGATCACAATTAAGCGCTTAAGAACTGTTCTCCTGACTGGCACATTTGAGTAGCTTTGTTTGCCCGACTAGTCCAGAAGAAGCCAGCAACATCTGTTGTGGTCGCCCAACCCAACAGATCTCTATCAGGTCTTCTCATCAGATACAGTGCAAGCTAACACCGATTAGATCTGATGGGCATTGTTGTTTAAGCGAAGTTTGGAAAATATGTTGTTTATATTTGTTACTACTCATCTGAATGATCTTCTAGAACTGTTAAGTCATCCACAAAGAATGTGAAACATGAAACAGACGTGCGCTTCTGATGTAAATCCTTTGCAAAAAACAACTAAAGACTGAAAAACGCAGGGAATGTTAGCGAATTATTTTTTAAACTTAATTCGACGTCAAACGGTGGAGGGACAATGTAAATTTCTGCAAATGAACACTTTTCGAATTTCGGCGAATGCGATTACTTACGAGTAGCACAATGTTTGAAACTATTCTACTAGATTGCAACGGATACCCTTCTCGACACGTAAAAATTGCTGTTTATTTCAAAACAACATAAATTTTAAAATACAGCGGTGACATTCAGGACTGACCTGATAAAAATTGTGAATATTATGACAAATATGTTGTTCCTACTTTTGACACTGCATAAATACAAATATGTATTTTCAATGGTGGTATTCCGAAAGATCTACTCTATGTTGAGTTGTAATTAGCAAATCGAGCATTGGGCAAACCGCACTTGCGGTACAAAGTCGGTTGTAAAAGATATATGAAAACTCTTGGCAGTGACCCCGAGAGTTGGGAAGATCTTGCTCTTGACCGTTCACATTGGAGGCATTGTGTAAAGCGCCGTCTGCAAGCTGGGGAGCAGATACAGCTCTTGGCTGCTGAACGCAGATCACGCCACCGGCGTGCAACTGACGCCCTACAACTGAGTTCTTCCTATCGTTGCAAGTGCTGCAAGAGAGATTTTTCCTCCCGTCTCGGACTGCTTAGTCATTCAAAAAGCTGTTGAACATGAAAATTCATACGATTGTGATGTACATCCATGGTTGACATCGATCGAAGGAGGCCAACAACAACAACAACAACATTTTCAATGCCCTCAATAAAAAGAAGAAACAACATTTTAAAATTGCAGGTTTGGAAAAAACTCAGAGCTGATCACAAAGCATCATCGGGATTGTTAAAGTTAGATAATAGACAGGTATTACAGACAACATGTAAATCCGATCCGAAAAACACCCATACATCCGTGGCATACTGAATTCATTCGAATCTAAATCGATCAAACGGTGTAAATTTTTCAAGTCAGCTAAGCGGAGATCGATAATTGTGAGGGTCAGTGGTTCACGTCTCACCCGAGGCAGAGGATATGCACAGCTGAAGAGCTCAAATATGAGTGAAATTCGAGTCCAGTGATTCCATTCTGGATTGTTTTAGTGGACGTGTTACTTATGAGTAATCACAAACCAAAAGATAGAAATCTCTACTACAATTACCATACTCTCACGATTTAATCGGGAAGACCTCACATGGAGATCAGTTCGGTTGGACGAATACAATATATGTTTCTAGCTCTTTTAAAACGGGATGGTCATGTGACATTGGAGCAAAATTTATTATTGTTTAATCAAAGTGTGAAACAGAGCTCATTCCAAATGTTGCGAGACTAAACATTGACGATCAATAGTTGAAAGTAGAGGACATACATTTTTAATAACCAGAAATAGTCGAGTCCAGTGCAGATAAGTTGGACTGTTGTGAGCAACGTTATGCACAGTTCGAAAGAGATGAAATTGACGAGTAGTCACAAAATAGCAAAACAACTTTCTTGAAAATTATTGCATATGACATATTCATTTATGTAGTGGCTTGTAATGACTGGATATCGTAATGGCATGAAGTGCACTAGCACAGTGTCGATCGTGATCTATTGATTGATATGCAGAATATCAACCCCCGCCACTACACAAGAACAGACGAAAAGATTGAAAAACCCGAGGTTTGCTAGAAGTTCATTATAAGAGTTCAAGTTTGAAAACAGAAGTAGATGGAGAACTTGAGCAATTGTCGATCGATGCTCAATCCGTCAAGCTTGCTCAAACGACCCAAAAAGTGGTGGGGGCCTGAATCGAACCAGGTCGGCACGAAATTGATGGAAAACTCAAATCAATCATCATCATCATCACAGACAGCATTACACCGGTGGCACGTACCGAATGCTTAACTGCCACACAACCATGAAAAAGTAAAACCCTAAAAGATGGGGAAGGGTGGGACTTAAATAGCTACAGATTCTATGGAAGGGTAAGAACAAACAAACGAATGGAACATGCATTCAAACAAGTTTCGTGAACGAGTAGAGCGACATCAGCACGGCAGCTTCCTTGCGGCTTTCACTGACATGCATTATAACAAGCTTTTCTCGTTACTCCGCTTGACAAAATGCAAGGTCAAGCAAACACTCCAAGAAGATGCTTGGTGCAAGACCACCATTGAACACGGTTTCGGGACATATCCTGAAGCGTAACTAGCCATTGCGATATCTGATCGCGGGGACACCAGCCTGGAAGACGCGCTGCGCCGAATTTTGAAAGGTTATTAGTAAAGGTTTTTAACAGCCTATGCCACGGGACGGTTTGGCCAGCCCGAGATTTACGCCAATCAGGATGTGGCGTCCCAAAAAGAATCCGTTTCGGAAGTCAGTGGTCCGGCATCCGTAAAACATGACCCAACCAGCGTAACCTATGTAGGTTGCTCTGCTTCTCTTTGTCAACGTTACTACCGGAAAGCATCGGTGCGTATGCGATTGTAACAGCTAACTCCTAGAATGTTACGGAGACATCGGTTGTCAAATACTTGGAGACGCCGAATGTGCTCTTTACGTAAGGTCCAAGTTTCGCACCCATACAGTAACACAGCCCGAACTGTCGCTTTATAGGCTCTACTCTTGAGTAGCTCAAATCAAACTGACTGAATAACTTGCTGTGGTTAAAACATTTGCCTAAAATGCTCGCTCTAAACGTGTGGTAGGGTTTTTGAGCAAACGGGTTTAATGTTACAAAGGTTGATCTCAGATGTGAATGGTAGCACAGTTGAGAGAGAGACAGGATAGTGGGATGTGCTTTACGGTGGATCAACTCTACTTGAGGTACGGGTCAATCATGTAATATTCGTAAGGTATGGTATGAAAGCACAAGCCTGATCAAGGCAAAGTGCCGCACAGACTGCACGTGGGCTAAGATACTGTCGTAAGGACCTGATCGAGATTCGAGCTTGGAAACGTGAATGAGATTAGGTTTGAACCAGGCGTTGCGGAAATAGGGAATGTGAGCTGGGTTTCGACCGTCGTGAGACAGGTTAGGTATACCCTATTAATGAGTAAAATGAACCCGTAAAGTACAAACCAGCCATTTGCTCTGGCCATGTTGTTTCGTAAGAAAGGAATCTCAAGTTTAGACATTTAGTATATGAGCATGTTGTCAAAAGGCCAATGGTTCGAAGCTACCATCTTACAGGCCTGTTAGTTCACGATATTGCGGTTAGTGATAACTTTTAACTTGTGAGTGACTATATCCTCCTGGAGGATGAGTCGATTTCAGTGAAGATTCTTGGGAATTTGGGTACAAAGCGATGTCCCCAGCACCACTCGGCTTTTGTTCGAGTCAGCTTTTCTAACCTTTGAACAACCAAGTGCGACCTGCAAGGCAGCAGGGAGTTGCCAGAAAGAGGTAGTGTGCACCAACTAACCGTCTACCAGACTCTGTTCAAGGTTTTTTCACAGGGTTTTCCCCGAAGCCGTTCCCGCGATCGGGTATTCCGCAAGGTTTAAAATCAGGGGTTTCCTTCCCTTGGATGAAATGCCCTCCCAGGCTAACAAGCTTCATCTTCCCCAAACAAACTCGTTGTCAGGCGCCAGTCACTCGCCCGTTCTCTTGTTGGTAGAAGCAGTTCCACCGGGCTCGGGGAGCCAGACTTGGTTGTCAGAGACTATTTGAGACGCGTGCCATATGCGAGCTTATCACCAGTGCCACCCCCAGCAATGACAACCTTTGGAACCGGTTAGTGATAACTACACGACACAATAAAGTTGAAGTCCACCGATTCAGTGAAAGTTATCATCAGTATCCCAGGTAGCATTACACAGGTATCAAGTACGAAGTAGTTTGGGTGCTAAAATAATGACAATCAGACAAACATGGATGAGTTGATTACACGTTACATCGAACACGCTTTCAAACATTTCTTGGGAACACGTTTAACGGTATGAACATGACAGCTTTCATACGGCTTTCACTGTGACTCATCATGACACACTTTCTTCGCCACTTCACTTGACAATTGACTAGATTAAAGAAGCACAACAAGAAGATATCTACAACAAGACCGCCATGAGAGCACAGGCCTAATCCAGGCAAAGTGCCGCACAGTCAGAGACTGCACGTGGGCTAATATACTGCCAGGGTGCACAGGCCTAGGCAATTATGAGGAAGAAAAAAACAGAAAATGATAAAGAGACTCCAGCCTGTTTCATCATGCAGCTTACTACCTCTGGCCATTCAATTTAGCACGGTATTAGCCGCACAGCACGATTGCTAATTACTTGGCCTCATTCTTGGGAGACGAATTGCAACTAATGCAGCTAGTTCACACATCATTTGTTTGAGCCAAGTGAGACTCTGGATCCCTTAACAACAACGCTACTTCGATTTAGGAATGGCAAAAAACAGCGTTAGAAAAACCGGTAGAGGTGTGTATGTGCGGGGGATGTGAGCAACACATTGCTTAATGATTTCCCATTAACAATACGTCGCCTAATCAGCGAAATATATGTATGTTAACTTGATTTGCTATATCAACGTCGCTAATGGAGATTCCATTCCAGATACAGACAAATTTCGTTACAATGCCACTGTCGGTACATTACCACTTTCACTCAGTCATAGCAGATAACATTGTAGTGAAATTTCACTGAAAAGCCGTTTTAATGAACTCTCGTTATTATGCTAGTAATACGTCACCGAAAGGGACCGAGCAAAAATGATATAATGCCAAGAGTCACATAGAAGCGAGGTGATATAGTATTTTCGTTTAGTATCCAATGGTGCCAAGTAATAACAAAAATGGTGCGGAGATAGTGATTGTCGAACACCTGCATACGCGTCATTTCTGTTTTTCTCAGAGCCCAGTTTTCATGTCTATACTGTAACCTTGGAGATACAGCCTCTAAGCTTTAGAGAAAAACCTCGTTGACTTAAAGGAACATGCAACTTAAGAAAAGCTACCGTAGCTCTGTAAAAGCGAGCAAAAACATTTTAATAGCCTCTCTAACCAAATCTTGCACACGTGGTCCTGTCTGACCCGGCGGTACTGCTTTTATTGACAAGAAAAAGGGCGAAGGCAGCTGACTAGCACCTCAAAAGCAACATGCTTCGGGCAGGTAGAGCTCGTAAGTTCATAAAGATGTTTTACCTAGGGGAAGGAAAACCCTTATCTCAAACCTCCACTATCTTGTGGCAACATCAATCATGAAAGAGGCTTCAGGAGTCAACTTCGAGTTAACATCCGGAGCGGGAATCCTGTTAGGTAGTCCGAAGTTTTATTCAACTTTGTCCTGCCAACTCCTGCATCTTTGTACAAACGTATCAGCCTAGCTGTTCCTTTGGTTCTAGTGGTGCAGTGAAGAGGGAACACTTACTGCATGTGCAACAACTAGTTCTCCATATTGAACTGCCATGACGTAAATCTGAACGCACCACTGAATAGGACACTTCATTCCGCTTCTATGGAAACAGCTATGGCTCGACTGGCGTAGAGCTCAACGGATCGTGCTGCTTCTGATGGTGATAGAGATTTTAAGGTTTCATTGGTCGATTACCGCCCACTTCAAGCTGGGCTGGAAATTCACACGGTATATATGATGAGATCAAGAGAGCTATTGGTCCAAACTAACTTAAAATGGCTCTCATTATGTCTGTATCTAATTACATGATTGTCGACAAAACTCAGCAGATGGAAAGATGGGTAGAGTACTTCTCTTCTCTCTACTTAGGGACAGTACGGTTTTACCGCATGCACTTGCAAATGTCGAGCGGTTGCCAACCATTGAATATCTAGATACTCACCCTACTCTTGATGATTTCAATGGAGCAATCGACCGCTTAGCGAATGGGAAGGCCCTTGGTGACGACGGAATTCCACCTGAGTTCATAAATGCTGTGGAGAGCATTATTACGGCCTCTTCACCGTTTTCTTCTTCAGTGCTGGCAGAGGGGGGTGTCCCACAAGAGATGCGGGACACAAAGATCATCACGCTATTCAAGAATAAAGGAGATAGAGGCGACTGCAACAATTACAGAGGAATCTCCCTTCTGAATGTTGTAGGCAAATTGTTTGCTAAAGTCCTACAGATCCGGCTGCAAGTTTTAGCTGATAGAATTTACTACGAATCCTAATGTGGCTTCTGCAGAGGAAGAGCAACCGTTGGCATGACCTTCTCCCTGAGACAACTTCAGGAAAAGTGTCGGGAGCAGCGTATGCCATTATACGCTGTTTTTATTGATTATACGAAGGAATTCGTCTAAGTCAGCATGGAGAGGTTTTCAAAAAGCTTGATCTTATTGGATGCCACCCAAGATTGGTCAAACTCGTTACTTCGTTCCCTTCAGGCATGAAGGTCAAAGTCCGTTTTAATGGTTTCAGTTCAGAAGCATTTAAAATTCGCCGAAGAGTCAAACAAGGATGTGTTCTTTCTCCCATGCTGTTCGGATTTTCTTTGCTCTGCTTCTTAAGCAAGCTTTTAGGAGGTGGAAATAAGGTATTTACCTACGCACGCGAAGTGATGTCGAGCTTTTTAACCTGAACCGGTTGAGAGCTCAAATCAAGGCACGAAATGTTCTAATCCGTGACCTGCTGTTTGCCACCGATGCAGCCATTATTGCTTACTCCCAAGAAAACCTCCAGTCTCTAATAGACTGTTTTTCGTCGCTATGCAAAGTATTTGGGCTAATAATCAACATGAGCAAGACCGAAGACCTTGGTCAAGGGACTGTATCGCCTCCAATCATCACTGTTGGAAACTGTCAGCTTGAACCAGTACATCATTTCACATACCTTGGTTCAACCATTGCGGATAACCTCTAGCTAGACACGGAGATTGATAAGCGGATTGACAGAGCAGTTGTCATCTTGTGTCGATTGAACTCTCGTGTTTGGGGTATCCGCAAGTTGACTGTAAAGACAGAGAGTACGCACTAAATGATTTACTGTACGGCAGTGAAACCTGGACCACCCACCCGAGATACGAACCGAAGCTGAAGGCTTTCTATCTTTGAAGCATCCATCGTATCTTAAACATATCGTGGATGGACAATGTGACTAACGCTGTAGTGTTATCAAAAGCTGGTGTACAGAGCATGTTCACCTCATTACGATAGTGCCGCCAGCGCTGGCTTGGCCACGTCTACAGAAAGGAAAATGGTCGTATTCCGAAAGATCTACTCTATGGTGAGTTTTGCAATTAGGAATCGACCATTGGGCAACCGCACGAAGACATTTGCTAAGAGACAAAAGCTCCTGGCATTGACACTGCTATTTGGGCAGACTCGCTCCGTGACCGGTCATATTGAAGCATTATGGTAAAGCGTAGTTTGCAAGCTTGGGACGACAGATTCAGCTCATTTCTGGTGAACGCGATCACGACCCCGCGTGCAAACGGACGCCCTACAAATCGAGTTCCTGAATTCGTTTGTGCGGAGAGATTGTTCCTCCCGAATCGGACTGTTTAGTCACTCAAAAAGCTGCAAAACTTGAACATTCACGCGTTTGTGATGTACATCCATGGTCGCCATCGATTATAAGCTAATAATGTGATCTTCTGTGAGAAATAGCGCATAGATCCAAACATATGGTAGCCACAATGTCACAGACATAAACGGTGTATAATGAAGTAAAACCCACAGCTATCATAAAATAATCGACAGATTAATGACACCATTGGGAATTTTATAAACATATTTCCACCATCTAAACCAAGTGACATCGCATTGCTTCACATTTTTATAGTTCAATCAATTCTATCAATTCTCTTTCTAGAATCATCGAAAACCAATCACGGATCGTCGCCCAGGATACGGTCAATCGCACACAGACGTCGACGTGCCCCAAATATTGATTTCCAAACTGGTCAGTGAGTTGGAGTGTTTTGACTGATCAATAGTGGTGTCCAAGTTCCGTTTTATTCGTTCGGAGCAATGACTCCCAACCACATTGCGTCCTGCTCAACTGTTTCATTCGAATAAATTGCCCACTTTCGTGGAGTTCACATGATCCATTCAAGGGGACCTAGATCGTAGTTACGTCACCGTGCTCTGACCTACAACGCACAATATCACGTCTGGGTCAAATGAGGTTGGTTAATCCCCGACGGCTGGTTAATGATGTCTGTTTGAAGTCAAAATCGATATATAGGTTTTTATTTCAAAAAAGTTATGCTTGAAAGCATCCGTTGGTTACAAACAAGCGCAGTGTTCAGATATAGAATCAAGATGACTAATGCAGTATTGCGTTCATATTACCCACACTCAGAATCCACATGTTTCTACCTGTTTGCCGTCATCAGGCGGCGAGAGTAAGATGAGGTTCAGTGAGTCTTGCAATAGTGGAGATATTGTAAGCAAAATTACACTGCAGCTGTTAAACAGGGTTCCTACACCGAACCACAATGTTCACGTAAAGAATAAAAGAGTGACGTTTAAAGATACCAGTGTATTGTGTTGTATATATCCCCATCCCTTACACTCCACTACCGATTTCTGGCTGTTTGCCGTCATCAGGTGGAGACAGCAAGATTAGGTTCAGTGAGCCTTGAAACAGTGGATAAATGGTAAACAAGTGTATACTTGTATGCCAGTGTTGCATAGGGTTCATACAACGAACCACGATGTTCAAACACAGATTCACATAGTGATTCGCGGTCAAGCACTCATGGCTCTCATGGTGACTAAGTAATGTGTTGCCACATCCCCCGAACGTACACAACCATTACGTTTCTTCTGGCTGTTTGCCGTCATCAGTTGGAGACAGTAAGATTAGGTTCAGTGAGCCTTGAAACAGCGGTAAAATAGTAAACAAGCTTCTGTATAACGAACCATAATTTCGAAAATAACAGACTGATCACTAGTCAAGTGCCCAAGACGGTCAAAGAGACCAGTGTGTTGTGGTGCTCACATCGTTCGTCACAGTGAATTATAACTGAGCACGAGATTCCATTGATGTTCGTAAGTTCATTTAACGCACACAATGAGTTCGCAAGTGCTCGCAAAATAATCAATCAGTATTTTGTGAGACCGTACACATGTCGTGGTGAATCACTCGGAGCAAACTTTTGAAATGCTAGAAAGATGTTGACTTCAGTTCGCAATCGATTGGAATATGTTTGGGACCAATCGTGTATTCATAATGCAAGGAAATTTGAGTGCAATCGGTTAGAGTAGTTTTTGGGTAACGTTTCACTTCTGACACAGAAGCTTCGTCAGACCAAGGGTGATATCAGACAGGAACATGAATAAGTAGTAGTCACCCACCACCACTTATTTGACCTTAACGCGTAACACCTATAGTACGCCTACATTGTCACTTTCGTGGGAATGAACCAGGATCAGTGTCCGTTCCCTCCATGTGTATCCAAATCAATCTGATACAAGTGAACACGGTCAAGGTCAGTTGACACTGCGGCCCACATGCGTAAAAGTACACAACTAACGGGGCTAAGGCTATTTTTTGAAGAAAAACAAAAATCTAATTAACTAGTGGGTATAAGGTGAATAAAACTATTTACTTCCGCATGAGTGCCGAGCGCCAGCTTGTGGTATTTCTGCCCCATCCACCTTATTGACCGCCAAGGCAGGTCAACTGGCTTCTGTGTCAGAAGTGAAACGTTACCCAAAAACTACTCCAACCGATTGCACTCAAATTTCCTTGCATTGACTTCAGTTCATTTTAAGAGGCTGAAAATGTGCATATCGGAACACTTGTTAATCGAATCTAATTGCGGGCGTGTTGTTCCAACATCAAATTTCAATTAGGATCTCCTTTCGTTGTGATCCGTGATCTCAA
>JACCGJ010010135.1:0-18197 GCA_013407085.1 Atriophallophorus winterbourni
CTGAAAACCAATTCAAGCAACTAGTGGATAAGGTGCTGTTTGTAATCAGGGCAAACCTCTACAACACCGTACAGGATTTATTCACTGAGGTGCTCCTGGAATATGTTGCTAATATAAAGAGATGCGGCTCACAAGGGCTTGACCCTCTGTCGTATATCAAGAAGAAGATGATAATGAATGCGGTGCTCTTTAAATACAATACGGATAATCTCTGGGCGTCGTGAACAACGAAGATTTAAAACGGAAAATAAGAAAAAAACGTTTGAGGAGTAGTGGGTGCTTCTCTGCAGATTTCCACCGGGAGAAAGTTTGGACGCTGGATTGGCTCGTTAGCAACATACTGTCCAGTGCATACTGAACTGAACTGAACTAAACTGAACTTGAACTTAAACCTTGACTCGAAAAAGCGCACTAATTAATCACATGATTTTACCTTGTTTTTGGGATGGATCCTCCTCTGATAATGCGTGTACTTTCCTCGTCTGTAAGCTTGGCTAAACATGCAAGCACCATTATCAGAAATGTATTCTTCTCCAACACATTGGAAATAGTCGATAAAGGCGTTGAAGATTATCAATCCAAGGCTGATCGCGATTCACAGCGTTGCATTGTTGGAACTTTAACGCACTGTTTCCCAGGCCTCAAAGTAATTGGTCAGTTTTCAATCAATTTTTCAATGGTTAAACGCTAAACTACGGCGAGGAGGGGCCCGGATCATACCGATGCAAACATTCATGTTGGAGTTTGATTCCAACGTTTTGAAAGCAGTGTCCGATATCGTATTCGTCATTGACTGAGAATGACCTGATCGTCTGGGTTGATCCACTCGATGGTACAAAAGAATTCACAGAAGTGAGTATTCTGTATATGCTATGGTTATTTTTTTAATGATTTCGCTGTCTTGCGTCCGACAATTAAGATGCTCATGAAATACGCATGTAATGACTGTAATTTCCTATATTATTTTTTTGCGTCACAACCCTCATGTTTTAAAAATTCTTGGTATTATGTGCTACGTTCCAACGTTAAGAAAATGCTGGGCTCATCTTTTTAGCATTTTTCCTCGAGATTGTTGTTGTTGACCTCCTGCTGTTGTCGACCGTGGATCGAGATTATCTGCGAGTACGATTGTTCAAATCTTTTGTGAAAGAAGCAGCATTTACCAAATTGGCCTCTGTTAATTAACATGCTCGCACTGCTTATGTCGGTGATGTGAATATATGGTCATCGGCACTAAAATTATCGTATCGAATTAACAGTTCAATAGTATATTACGGTTTAAGAATCAAAAATAGCTTTTAAAAACCGCAGGTTAACATGCACAGTGGGACATAAAAGTAAAGGTTTAGTGAATTTGGAGGTTCCATGGCCTTATAGCGGGCCACATTCGCGTTCGGCCTGCACAATCTCTGGATTTGTGGTATTTGGACAGGTAGCGCATCAACCGGGGACACGGCTACCCACCACATCCTCCGCATTGTGGCGTGTGTACCTGAAATGATGGAGAGCTAGAAAGTGAAAGTTGAAATGTGGATGGCATAGAAAGAAAGCTCACCGTTGTCAAAGATGAAAAATATATCCATGATCTTGGCACACGGAAGTGAAGTTCGGGAAAATGTGCGTCTAGTTTGGATTTGAATAGACTGAAAGAGGAAGAAGCTACAATATATTCGGGAAGATTACTCCAGGCGACACAAGCACGAACAGACATTTAATGCGTGAAGTCTATAAAACGAGTTTATGGAAGTGGCCGCGTAGATGCGAAGTTTTTGTGGTAAAGGCGAACAGATTTGAACAAAGGTTATTTAGTGTCGATTGAATTTGGTAAAGTAAGATCCCCACGAATCCTTTGATATTTCATGGAGAACAAATTGAGTTTCATTAGTCTTTCAGGGTATGAGAGGTGAAAAAGGACCTCTTACTAGCTTGGTTGTTCATCGCTGCGGTGCTTCAGGCATCCGCGGTTTCCAAACTTGCATAGCATACTCCATATTTGGCCGAATAAATACCTCAGGAACACTTGAATCTTCAAGGTATGGCATGTGGTTTGCGCCTAGAAAGTGTAAAACACTTACCCGGGATTGGAGCGGCTCTCTTTCAAACCTGTGTGCGATGTCAATCTTGAACTGGTCGACAGCTTTGTTTACCTTGGCAGATGTATCTCCGTTGACGTTTGTGTCGAAGACGAGATTTCACATCGTGTTCGCAAAGCGGGTGCAGCGTTTTCTAAACTTCGCCACTTGTGGCGTCGACGCGATGTTTCACTCCATACTGAAGTCCGAGTGTACAACGCAGTGGTGCGTGTTACACTACTTTATGGCTGCGAAACCTGGTCTATCCGAGCGGAAGATGTCCGTCGGCTTTCTGTTTTTGACACACGTTGTCTGTGTAGGATTGCTCGCATTCGGTGACAGCATCGTGTTACAAATATAGATGTCTGCAAGAGGGTTTTGGGACGCGGTGGCCGCGGACGGAAAGAAATGCTTATGCTTGCTGGTTTGCGATGGTTGGGACATGTTTAAATAATGCCTCCTCACCGTTTACAGTACCGCGCCTTATTCACAGAACCTGGGAGAAACGATCGGGACGCCAGTCTATGACGTGGCGCGTTGAGATGAAGACGCTCACCATATCGCTAGGCTCAGTTGGGCGTATTCATTTGCCTGGGTGGAGTCCAAAAAGTCCGCCTAATAGTTGGCTGGAAATCTTACGAGATATGGTTGCAAACCGAAGTCAGTGGCGGCAGTGTGTTTTAATATGTGTGTCATAATTTTTATCCAGTATTATTTTATAAAAAAACAATAAAAAACGATACGTGGCATTGAAAGCCGTATCAAATGATGCAGCACGCAAGGAAGGCGTCTTAGATACTCAAACGTAGGTAGACATTCTTTACACACAAACTGGAGACATGAAGATTGAATATTCTTGATGACCCTAAGCTCCATTTTAAATAGATACAGAACGCGGGATATATGTGTCTTGTGGTAACACAGCGAACATGTTATGTTCTTAGATCGAAAACCAAGGCGGCACTCGCATGCACGACAAAAACCCGTTGATTGGGCAGACTAACTAGGCATTTTCGAGCAGAACACTCAAAATAATTATGTAGCAAGTCGAGAAATTCTTGAACTAGTCTTTAAAAATCACACAGAAATAGAAGTTGAGGTGATGGACAATGAATTCCAAGTTAAAATGTATAGGATCTTTACATAGCGAGAGAAAAATTGAACCACACGCGATGTTGCTGATCAGGAAATGGCTTCTCTGTTCTCTAACCAGCAGAATTACGACCGAGGCTCGCGTAGACATGATGATTGATACCTTACCGTGCAGTCGCTTACACAAGAAAGTGCTATCCTCCAACATTTAATTTACTTGGTATCCCCTTTTATTTCAGACGTCTTTCATGGTAGCAATTTAGTAATCCTCTTATAAACAATTCGTATAATATCTTAGGAATGACCCGAAAAGTGAACCGAACGTGGCGGCTTCATACACAACACATCCCATTTTACACAATACATATGTAATATTTTTTGCCAATATCCTTTGGGCTTCATGGGTTTGGGGCAACTCGCGCTTACCTTACTATCTTGGCACACAAGTAGTTTATAGGGTCATGCTGCTTACACCGTGCTAAATTAATTTGCCACATGCTGTGAGCTGTATGTGAGAACACACTGAAGTCTCGCTGCTATTTCTATTTTCATTCTCAGATCTGCCTAGGCCTTGGCAACCTGACAGTATCTTTGCCTACGTGTAGTATATTAGTGTGCGGTACTGTGTTTGGATCAGGCTTGTGATTTCATGCACAGATACTGTGCAATAATGTCAGTCCGCATCTTTATTTATTTATTTTTGGTAATGTCATGTCAAAGTTTTTAACCTACCCATGTATGTTTGCGGACAATTATGTGTGTATGCATCTAAAACAACGGCTCTTCATGGAGCATATACCATCAGGCTGCACAGGCTTAAACAAATACATTCAGTCTGTGAGTGTATGACAATATCTAACTCCTGGTTCCTTATTTCGCATACATGGAATCTATATAAGAAAGTGGTGGCGGTAGTGCAGATCCGGGAATTTATGTATCAGCCTATTATCATTCTTATTTTTTGCAAGTGAAGTAATTGTGTGATTTGGCCAGCACATTTTAACGTAAACACGGAATCTCTGGCATTTTCATATTGTAATTTTTTTCAATATTGCAATTTTGGATTTCTAGTGAAATAGCATGTTTCTAACGTAGCTTACGATGTCTTGATCTTGGTATGCTGTGATATGAAAGCACAAGCCTGATCTAGGCAAAGTGCCGCACAGTCATAGACTACACGTGGGCTAAGATACTGTCAGGTTGCCCAGGCCTAGACAGATATGAGGTAGGAAATAGAAACAAATTGTATTGAGACTCCAGCGTGTTTCAGCATGCAGCTCATTTCCGTTGGCCAATCAATTTAGCACGATGTTATCCGTACAGCACAGAAATGCTGCATAATTGCACATCCGTGATCTTGGACAGCGCATGGAGTCTCGTTCTTTGTTTTTTCTACACCTGTCTCTAAGTGTTTGAAGATTTTGTAATCCCTTTCATCCCTATGTCTAGGTGTTCGATTTTCAAATAAGGGAAACGCTTTTCTCAACCCGTTGCACTGTTAGGTCATATAGTTTAGTTAAATTATAAGATGCTGTTTTTCCGGGCTTCAGGTTTCGGTAAATGCCGTCTGTCACTAGTTCCGGGCTAGCGTAGTGTGCCGGAGAGATTCGTGTGGCGGATGTAAGCCTTCACAAATCTTCCGCGAAGAAAGCCGATCAAAAGGGTTTTTTTAAATCTACGCTTGAGGATTTTGTAAACCTCCCAAGAGATGGCCAATTTGTTCCTCTGTATGGGTATATCATCTTGTTTTATTAAGGGAAACGCTTGTCTTAACCTAGTGCTTTATTCAATCATATTGTTTAGCTCAAGTATGAGGCGCTGTTTTTCCACACGCTTGAGGCTTCGGTAAATATCGTCTGTACCACTAGTTCCTTGTCAGCAAATTTTGTAATACCTCAGAGGTTCCTGTGCTGATTGTAAGCCCCCTTAAGGCTTCTGTGAAGAAAGCGGATCAAAGGCTTTTTGAAATCTACGCAGCACATTTGAAGGAAAATTTTTCTTTTGAATTTTTAACTCTGGTGAAAATCTAGTAAATAAGCTCCGACCACATCCATGTCTAGGCCCGGGTAACCTAACAGTATCTTACCCCATGTGCAGTCTCTGACTGTGCGGCACTTTGCCTGGATCAGGCTTGTGCTTCCTTACCATACCATAGATCCATGACGTAGCGCGTTAGGATGAAGGAACTCGCCGTAGCGCTAGGCTCAGTTGGGCGTATTCGTTGGCCTGGGTGGGGTCAAAAAGCTCCAGCTAATAGTTAGATGATGATGATTATAAAGTTCGAGCGCTTTCCATTGAATGTATTCTATGCCACGGTAGATAAATGTTTTTTATAGTCGACCGTATACTGACGCGTGTTACTTGTCATTTTTCATCTATTTCTATTTTATTTTCATTTTTCATATCTGTATAAGTCCTGACAGCCCAGCCCACGTGCAGTCTCTGACTGTGCGGCACTTTGCCTGCATCAGGCTTGTCCTTTCATACACAAATACATTTTCCCTCCAAACATTTCATGCAGGCGGGGCCCGAATCCGGATTTTGTGAAAATTCGATCGGTTGTGAGATAAACTTAAAATTTTCTTGCGATTATTTTTCCAGTCAATGTTGCTGTATAGCTTTTCGATGAACTACTTTAACACTGCGTTGTTTGAGCATTGATTGAACCTGAATCATCATGATCACGCACTGCACATATGTGGAATCGTGCACTACTTCTGTGCTGTGCAGCTAACGCCGTGCTAAATTAATTATCCACCGGTAATGAGCTGCATACGGAAACACACTGGAGTCTCTCTGTCATGCCTGTTTTCATCCTCATATCTGCTTGGGCCTGGGAAACCTGGCAGTGTCTTAGCCTACGTGCAGTCTATGACCGTGCGATACTTTGCCTGGATCAGGCTTGTGATTTCATACATGCATTCGCACGGATGTGCAATCGTGCAGCACTTCTGTGCTGTACAACTAACACCGCGCTAAAACAGATTTGCTACCGGTAGTGAGCTGCATGCAAATACACGCTGGAGTCTCACTGCCATTGCTATTTTCCTTTCCAATATTTGTCTAGGCCTGGGCTACCTGACAGTATCTTAGCCCACATGCAGTGCTCGACTGTGCGGCACTTTGCCTGGATCAGGCTTGTGTTTTCATACATACATACATGCATACATACATAAATACACTTTCATGTACAGAACGCTTAACTGCATTGCATCAGGCATTGTTTCCAACTTACTTCCGGCTCTCACTTTCATTTCTTAGCCTAAAAACTGTTCAGAGAAAACATGGGTTGCTCAGTTGCCTCGCATATCCCTTTTTCCACAAACGAACAAGATATGATTGATGCGCTTTTCGTTGTTTTCTCATGTAAAACGCAATTCGATCTATAAACCGCTGTATGATGCAAGCGTTTTCGTTAAAATCATTCTACTTTCCATGCCGAGCTCGATAATATTTTGGCTGTCAGCTTTTGTTTCTAAATGTTTCGATTCACTTGTTCACTTTTGTGTCGCTGAATTCACAGTTGGATTTGCCATGTTTATTGATATCTCGAATTACTCATTGATTGGAAACAAGACCATTGCAGATCGTTGTCTAGCCCCGTTCCCACCTCTGGGTGCCATAGACGGTACACGAAATGTGGGCCATCCACGCAAGACAGTAAATAAAGCTAATTGTTTTCCATTCGTAGCATTTTGAACAGATCGTGGGTATACCAATTACAAATGCACTGTGCTTTCTAAAGGTGGTCTGATAAGTCTGTTCACCATACAACGACAGCGCCGCATATGCTGGCTGGGTCACGTGTACAGAATAGAATATGGTCGTGTTTTTTAAGGATCTACTCTCTGCTGAGTTGAACTCTGTAATTCGACCTTTGCACACGCTTCACTTACGATACAAAGACTTTTGGGAAATTGATATTAAAGCTCTGGTCATCGATGATGACATCGATGAGAAGAACTCCCCCCTGTAACACTCACTTTGGACGCAATGGTTAAGCATCATCTTCAAGCTGTAAAGAGCATATACTGGTCTGGTCTGCTAAACATAGGTCACGCCGACAGCTTGCAAATGTCGTTGATCAGCGGAGTATTACTTATCCCTCTGAGCACTGCGTGAGAGATTGTTCCTTTCGAATCGGGATGCGGAGCATGTATACATCCCGCACATTCATGGTTGACATTGACTAAAAGAGGCTAACTACTGCAACCTATGGACTTACGAGCTTCATCTACCCTGAGCAAACTGGTTTTAAAGCGCTGGTCGCTGCCTTCACCCCTTATACTGTCCGTAAAATCAGTTCCACAGGGATTGTGAAAGCCACTCAGAAAGCCAGAAGCTGGGCTTGGTTATCAGAGGCTGTTTAAGACACGCCATATCTGAGCATTTTGTAGGTAACAGGGGCTCATTCATACTGCTGACAACCTTTAAACCAGGATGTTTCACCGATTATCTGATGCCAACTCTCTTGCAACCATATCTCTGTAGCTTTTGTTGATGTTGCTTCCAGTTCTCTCTAACAAACCGTCATTTCCACACACAGAAGCAAACATTTGAACGCTGTTTCTGAACATAGCGCGGTGTTTTTTCGACTTTTCATTTACATCTAATATGTGTGCATAGTACATTTTTCTTACATACGAAGGTGTGAGACAAGTTCTCTCTTTTGACGTTGATTCTCGCTAATCGTGTAGACGTATCGCAAGATATTAACTATTTTTTGAAACTTGTTGTTTCTTATGTTGCCAATTCGCGACTGACCGAGTATCATGTCTTTTATCTTGTCACACTTTTAATTGCATTAGTGCCAATAAAATCTCAGATAGTTCAACCTAGCTTTCTCAGTTTAAAAACGGCTTAATACTTGATGTAGTTTCTTGAGCCGTGGGTGGCACCCTAATGCTTCTCGACTACGCTTTTGTATTGCATTTGTACCTCGTTTATATATAACTATCGTATTCTTTGTTCAATGGCTACGTTTTTCCGGTTTCACCATATGTGTAGGGCTTGTTGGATTACGTGACCGTCCTGATTGGTATATCGGTCAAAGGCAAACCCATAGCCGGCGTTGTCGCCCAACCCTTCTATCACAGTCCACATTCTGGTTCAGATTCTTCCCCCTCTAATACAACTACGAGGGTTATCTGGGCCCTCGATGGGCTTGGGTGGTTTGGGATGACCCCAAAGAAACCCGCGGGACGCTTACCGTATCCTTTGGATCCCGAGTTGCCGAAAGGAGAAATACCGAACGTTGTCATCACGACACGTTCTCATCCGTCTGTTAATTTGTCAGCTTGTCTAGAATCGTGTTGTGCAACCGTGGTAAGTCCGAATATCAATGCCACTATTTTTTATTTAAACACATTGCTATGTCTCGCTTCTTTTTATTTTGCCACATCGCTATCATCTTTGCTTTTCCGTTGACGGTCACCTTTGACAGGTATAATCTCGTAATATGCGAAGTATCTTGAATGCAAGGAATTTTTCTGTTAACATCATCATTGTATTTGAATTTATTTGATAACGACGGGGAATCCCTAGTCATGAAAAAAACTTTGCAATGAATCGGTTACAGCAAATTTTTGGTAACGTTTCGATTCTGACAGAAGCTTCGTCAGACCAATTTTGTCAGTACGAACATGGTTCGAGTTTAAAATGCATTGGTTTTACCAAATTTAAGTTATCTAAGGTAAACAGACGAGATCAAGGCAAATTGATCCTCCCTCCAACATGCTGTATCAATGTTTGTGACTACTCATCCGTGCCAAACCCAGCGAACTATTCACAAAGTTGATCCATAATCAAAGCACCGAACTCGAGTTTCGCTCTTATTTGAGCTCATGAACAGTGCATATTCTCCGCTTCGGGTGGGATTCGAACCCCCGACCATCACCATTGTAGATCCACGCCTTACGACCTGAGCTAATGTCCACCGTTTGACCGATCGCAATTAAGCGTTCATGAATCTTTCTCCAGACTGGCACATTTGAGTAGCTTTGTTTGTCTGACCAGTCTTGCTGTATTAATTCATTTATTGCTTTATCGGTGCAGGTATGAACAATGTCGATAAGACTGCTTGCCTAATCCATGTGCACATTAGGGATTATGCACATTAATCCTGATCCGCTGCAGATCCGGACTCCAGATTGTGAAGACATCCGTCTCATCCACCTTGTTCATCACATTCGCACCAGGCTTTGCTATTTCAACCGCCTCAGCGTGAAGTCTTTATATAAGGTTTCAGACCTCACTTTATCACGTCCATGTTATCAAGCTGCACACTGACATGTGTAGAGCACGTGTTCAGCTAGGGCAGAATCCCGGATCAGTGATTGATATTCAGTGGAATTGCGGCTTTGCTTCCCGATTCGTTTTCTATTTTCAGTTCTCTAAACATTTTCCCAATGTAAACACCCGGGCAATCCTTGCACTCTATTTTAAAGATACATTTCGCAACCATTTACACTCCATGCCAGGTTTTGTGCTGTTTGCATTCATCAGATAGGAGCACAAGCCTGATCCAGGCAAAGTGCCGCACAGTCATAGACTGTACGTGGGCTGAGATATTGCCAGGTTTGATATTGAAGCGAATACTTGTAGCTAATGGATTGGATGTTGTGCGTTCTGTGTTCGCTGAGCTGGCATTGTAACAGTAGGACGTTTCGTCATGCTTGATGGCATCGTCAGCTGAGCTTCCTGCGAAGTGTTCATAATCGTCGTGTTTTCTGATTTTCATACGCTGACCGTTCTGTTTCTTTCTTCGTCATTGGTTGTTCTCAAGGTCACGCGGCTAAATGTTTGGTTCCTCATCGGCACATACATGTCGTCCAATTGAACGTGTTGATTCAATGAACGCGTTGTGGAGTGCCACGCTTCGAGGAATTCCCGCAATGTCTCTGGTTCCATTCCACTTAAATCGATGTCCTTCTTGGTAAACGTGAATTAATAGTAGCTATTTGTAATCGTGCCTCTTCACCGCTGATTGGTGTTCACTCAATATGGTACCCAGTCTCCTTCCAGTCTGTCTCACGTAATGCATCTCACAATCCGCGCAAACAGAACGCACAGCATCCAATCCCAGAGCTACAAATATTCGCTTCAATATCAAACGACTTGGGGCGAGTCACGTTCAAGTATGCCAGATAATGGGGAACATATAACCATCGAGCAGCATCAACGAACGAACAGATTTTCTTTCTACACGAGTACCAGTGAAACCGACTAACGCCGAAGCGTTTACAACGTCGTCCACCCCTCGATCATCCACGTGCAATAAAACTATTGGAAAAACAAAATCGCGAATGGATATCCATGATGATCACAGATGCCCACGAAGGACTGAGAAAATACAAAGCTATAATAAATGAAGAACGAACGAGGCGCGACATTCACATTGAGCAGCAGCTAGCCGGTGACCTGGAGAAAGCAATTAAGATAACAACGAGCTGAGCAAAGCGAAGAACACTTGACCTGAAATCGCAAAGAATTAAGCCTAATGAATGGGATAATTAAGCCGAGACCTGGGTGAGAAATCTTTCAACAAAGCAATTGACAACGACCGAAAAGTGGATGTTTGTGAAAGGAATAAACTTTAACTATCGGGATGCCTACACAATTGAATCCCTAGTAGGTCTGGAAGATATAATCAAATCTCAAGATCTGGATCAAGACAAGAGAAAACGTTTGACAAAAATCATTCCCGCTTTGCAGATAAACGCAGAACACCCCATGTTTAGCTATGAATAAAGGAAAGCCATCAACCAGCATCCCGATAGTTAAAGTTTAGTCCTTTCGCAAGCACCCGCTTTTCGGTCGTTGTCAATTGCTTTGTTAAAAGATTTCTCGCCCAGGTTTCTGCGTCATTATCCCATTCATTAGGCTTAATTCTTTACGATTTCAGGTCAAGTGTTCTTCGCTTTGCTCGGCTTGTTGTTATCTTAATTGCTTTCTCCAGGTCATATGCTAGTTGCTGCCCAATGTGGATGTCGCACCTCGCTCGTTCTTCATTTATTATAGCTTTGTATCTCCTCAGTCTTTCGTGGACATCTGTGATCATCATGGATATCCATTCGTGATTTTGTTTCTCCAATAGTTTTATTACACGTAGATGATTGAGGGGTGGACGACGTTGTAAGCATTTCGGCGTTAGTCGGTTTCATTGGAATTTGTGTAGAAAGAAAAGCTGTTCGTTCGTTGATGCTGCTCGATGGTTATATGTTCCCCATCGTCTGGCATACTTGAACGTGTCTTGCCCGAAGTTGTTTGATATTGAAGCTCTGGGATTGGATGCTGTGCGTTTTGTGTGCGCGGATATGCATTACGTGGGACAAACTGGAAGGAGACTGCGTACCATATTCATTGAACACCAATCAGCGGTGAAAAGGCACGATTACAAATCGCTACTATTAATTCACGTTGACCGAGAAGAACATCAATTCAACTGGCATGAAACTAGAGTCATTGCGAATGGACGAACGCGCCACATACGGGAATTCCTCGAAGCGTGGTACTCCGCAGCGCGGTCATTGAATCAACACGTTCAGTTGGAGGACATTTATGTGCCAATGAGGAACCGAAAATTAAGTCGTGTGACCTTGAGATCAATCAAGGACGAGGAAAGAAACAGAACGGTCAGCGTATAAAAATCAGAAAACACGACGATTACGATCACTTCGAAAGAAGCTCAGCTGACGATGTCATCTAGCTTGATGACGAAACGTCCTATTGCGACAATGCCAGCACAGCGAACGCAGAACGCAGCTCACTACCGTTACCTGGTCAATTTAGCACCGCGTTAACCGCACTGGACAGAAGTGCTGTACGACTGCACGTCCGTGCAAACTGTAGTTAAGGTAAACAAAGTGTGAACGTGTAAGCCACTGTTGGATAAGGCTGGTCCAACGAACCCGTTTAATCATCTGTGCTTACAATGTAATGGAAAATTTGACCGATCAGGGATTCATATTCATGTAAAAGTATATTTGTAATGAATCGGTTAGAGCAGTTACGTGGTAACGTTTCGCTTCTGACACAGAAGCTTCATGAGACCAAGGTGTCAGTACGAACGGTATGGTTCTGTAGCGAGTAAACATTAACGTGCGTGGCCCTTAGTATGTTCACGGATTACACAATCGAGCTAATCTGTCGGCGTGATGTCATTCACATCTGCCACGTCAAAAACAACAATGTAGGTGTGGTGGTACGTCAAATGATCTATCTCAACTCGCTCTGCTCCCGCCGTGATCTGTACAGTTCTTAGCCAGCTTGGGATTGGTTACGCGAATGCAATTTTAACCTGATCTTTGGTTTGACGAATCGCTTCTGTGTAAGAAGCGAAACGTTACCACTAAACTGCTCTAACCGATTCATTACAAACTTTCTTTTTGTGCGTGGACTTGTAGATAGGCTTGAAAAATATCCGTATTTTCATCATACACACTTGTCAGGTAAGGCCAGTAGGATCAAGATTCGCTTACTTAAAAACAGTGGAGAAATAGTAAATGAATTGAAGCTTGAATTTGCAAGCCGCTGTTCAAGTCCACGAGAATAACCCTTCTAAATGTATTTGCGCATGCACATTTTATTGTACAGCTTGGTCGTAGCAGCCTTGTCATCCATTTCAAAGGATAAATCATTCATTTAACCTACACGCACAACACGTAATATCATTCGTTTAAGCTTTTCTCTTACCTTGCAATGTTTAAATTATCTTACCTTTCCTCTCCCGGGCGCGAGAACTCCATAGAGTTGAATCTGGTAAATGTCGGATAGCACTTTATTATTTATTTAAGCCCTATTGCTTGTGTGCTTGCACTTTCTACTCCGTTGCAAGAAGTTTTTGCGTACATGGTTCAATTAAACTCCACGTCAATTCATTGCCATCACTACCCGCTTTTTATATGATGAACTAAGGTGACATCCCCGGCGTTAGTCAATGTACCGCATCTGGTTTTGTGTGCCTTTTGGATAACAATTTCGCACTTGCCCAATTGTTCATTGCTCCCTCAGCGCACACGGTCGTGCAATCATGCAGTACTTTGTGCTCTGTGGCTAACACCGTGCTAAATTTATTGGCCACAGGTAGTGAGGTGCATGCTGAAACAGGCTGGAGTCTCACTACTATTTCTTTTTCTTCCTCATATCTGTCTAGGCCTGGGCAACCTGACAGTATCTTAGCCCACGTACAGCCTCTGACTGTGCGGCACTTTGCCTGGATCAGGCTTGTGCTTTCATACCATCCCACACGTTTATTTTGCATCCCAGCAACATCTTGCAAATCATTCGCTTTCTACTGCTAGTGACTTGATCGTTTATCATCCTTATCCTTGTTCACTCTTCTCGTATACAATCTGTCGAATTTGTTTCTCCATTTTCAGACCCTTCGCGCTGGTGGCTGCGGGTACAAAGTGCTCATGCTACTGGAGGGTCGAGGTCATTTGTACTTGTTCCCAAGCCCAGGTACTAAGCGATGGGATACATGTGCACCCGAGGCCTTGTTGAATGCCACTGGAGGTCGATTGACCGATGTGTTCGGGCAGCCGTATGATTACAGCACCATTTCCGAGCCTGTCAATAACCGGGGAATCTTGGCCACACCAGAGGCTGCTTGGCTTGCGGTGTTCGCTCAGCGAATTCCAGAAATGGTACTTGAGTCTCTGAAGTAGTGAACTGGAATGTGCAATCCACGAGCGCCTTTACGATTATCATATTTTAATGTTTGACAGTGAATATGTTATTTTTTATCATTTCCTATTGTGGAATGGCTTCAAGTTATCTTCCTTCGTTTTGATTCTATTGCTGTTTCTGATATTTTCACTTGCAAATCGCTCAATAAATTAGGTAGTGGGTTTATAAAATGTGTTTCCATATTATGTGGTTTCTGTCGGCAGGGCTACCGTCATGCGAAATTCGCATTGGTGTGACCGATTTAATCTATTGTTTGCCGACTTACTCGAATCAACCAGAGAGGCCTGCAGACCTAGATGCTTGCGTTAACTTGTATTTCTTTAGGTACACAGGTTTTAACGGTGTCCGGACACTTAATTTCCAGACATTTAATCTCTAGGGAAGGTATTTAAGATAAGACGATATTTATATGTGTGCAAGTAGCAAATGTCGAAGGACATTAATTTACATGGGAAACGTGTTTTTGTTCGAGAAACAATCAAATAATTGCAATATTAATTGGAGATGTAGTGCTATCTCGCGGACACTCACCACGCATCAAAATAGTATAAGAAGTAAAGACTCAACATGCATTCTCCCGTCCGTCCCAAGTGACGCCATGTTTGATGTTACAACATCCCACGATGTGAACATTTCTTAACGGTTTGCGAAAGGATTACCGACAGCATACGGCCTCAGTTCTTCGACAAGTGCTGGGGTTCATATCAAACAGAAAGAGAATTATGCTGAGATATGTGCCAGGACATCTGAAGCAATTCAGCGATACTCAACTACGGAAAGATTGACGTTCTTAAAATCAATTGCATATCTCTCCTGCTAAATAAATTCATTTGAATGTATTCGGTATTCTTCAGAAGTTATCAAACTGGGATGAGGTGTCAGTAAACTGCTTTAACACCTCACACTCACCTTTACCAGTCTTACGTAGCCGATCTTATACACATCTGATATTCCTCCGCTACATCCTGGGTCTACGGCGCGTCGCCTCTCTACAGCTGATAGAGCGCTCATTTTCCAATATTTTTCGGTTTCCTGAAGGTCTCTCATTTATAATCCATTTTTTACAAGTTTTCGTTATCTAGCAGCCACCGGCAGAGTGATCTCATAACAATTGATCCTAAATGTGGCCTTATTTCTTACTGACTGTTTTCTGGTTTGTTCATTGGAATATTGCACGTATGTGTGACCGTTTGTTTGAGATTGTTTGCACTATTTTCACATGCTGTGGATGTTCGTGGTTTCATCGTCTGACTCGTTCTCCCCATAATTTCAGCACGTTTGTATTTGAACGTTTGAACTGCTCGCTGACAGTTCCTGCGGGTTATAAGACGGTTGTTTGTGGATATATTTCTGTTATAACCGTTGTTTTAATCCCATGAAGCTCGGAAAATATTATAGTCTCCACAACTTGTTCTCAATGTATAGTTTCCCTGATCGCTCACGCTGGCATCTTCGTACCTTGGATAACTCTTGCCGTCCTCCATTGATTATTGACTTTTGACCGGCATCTTGGGAGTTCGTTGTTACCCTTGCATACGCAACAATGCGGTAATAATGTTGATCAAACAGATCACCTTGCACAGGTTATGCTGGTTGGGTTGCTTTTACGGATACCGGCTCGCCAAATTACGAAACGGAATTATGTTTCGACGTTAAACGGAGGTTCACGTGATAAATGTTGGATTGAATGTTCTTTAGGTGCGTGTTACCACAGTAATAGAGTTTAGGACTCGAATGTTATTTGATTTTGAATGACTTCACGTAATTTTACACCCCCGCCCTTTGTAATGTGTTGCACGACCCCCCGGTTGCAGTCCTTTTGGCATCATCAGGTGTAAATAGTGAGAATGAATTCAGTAAGCCTTGAAGCATCAAATAACGGATTTGAAGTATAAATGCGTTTACCTCTTCTCTAATGTTACAAGGCTCACTGAATCTAACCACCAGGTACCGGCTGTGGAGTGTAGGCGCGGGGTGGGTGAAAAACAAAATATTGATCACTCGTGGATGTTGTGGGGGTCTGACCTGGAATCACTTAGTGTATTTTATAAACCACTCTGGGGCGTGAAACTATCAATCGTCGGTTCTAATTCAACCCCGGAGATAGTGCAAATAAGAGCAAAATCTGAGTTCCGTGCTTCCAATTTCGACTGTGACGAACTATGGATATATCGAACGATCTTCTACTAATGAGTAGTTACATAATAAAAACTTACGAGTAGCTGGTTTTAACAGTGAATTCGAAATATAATTATTATACCCACATCCATTGTTTCAAGGATCTTGTAAGCTGATCTTAATATCTATACCCGATCATGTATCAATCAAGACGGACAAGAAACATAGTGTAGTTAACGAATTGTGACCTGATGTCGAGAAGTGATCGTCATTTTTTAAATGTTTTGATGAAATTATTGTAATTGCTGAAAATTCGTGTATACGAATAAGGCTTATCACTTCGACCCGACGCCGGTTGAGGATAGCATATGAAAAACTATCGCTATATAAACAAGGAGCGCTTGTATGCCACTGTTGGATAAGGCTGGTACGACCAACGTGTTCAATCACGTGTGTAAGCACGTTTAATGGGGTTAAACCCATAACCATGAAACAAAATATTAATGGAAATGCAGGCAAATGAATATTTTGGTTATGAGTTTAGCTCCATTAAACATGTGTTTGGACACGTGATTGAACAGGTTGGTCGTATCAGCCTTATCCAACTGTGGCATAGAAGCGCTACTTGTTTACCATTCCTCCACTGTTTCAAGCGCATGCGGATCCTGATCTTACTGTCCCTACCTGATGAGTGCAAACAACACGAAACCGGTCGTAGGGTGTGAAGGACGGAAAAGCATGCAAATGAATATTTTGTTTCATGGTTATAGGTTTAACCACATTTAACATGTGTTTGGACACATGCTTTGAACAGGTTGGTCGTACCAGCCTTATCCAACAGTGGCATACAAGCGCTCCTTCTTTGCCATTCCTCCACTGTTTCAAGCGCATGCGGATCATGATCTTACTGCACCTATCCGATGAGTGCAAACAGCACGAAACCGGTCGTGGTGTGTATGTGATGGAAGTGCATGCAAATGAATATTTTTATCACTATGTAAGTTTGATCGTAAATCCTCATCTGCGGACGGAAATTGAGCTTAGTTTGGGAACTAAGTCAGGTTCCACGATAGGTGAATTGCAGCACCACAGACTGTTCTGAATACTTTTTAATGCTCCAATGAATTTTAGATGGTTATTTTTTCCATTTGACGTCAAAAGCTGTAAATGAGTAGTAAGCAAATTTATGAAAGCCAGTCGTAATACTCCACGAAACCTGTTTTGACAATCTCGACGATAAATCCTTATTTGCAATTTGTCGTTATGTTGGTAGCAATTGAAGTCCCATTGAGTATTGAGACACGATCTACAGTAAAGCTGTTCATCGCGTAGCGGGTGGGGAGTGAGGCCGGAAGTGACAAGTGGCGAACAATTGGCAGCTTATCGAAACAATTGAGTTTTCGGTCCAACAATAACCACGTGAGCGCACCTGATTCATCCTTGAGATAAACCTATCCAACGCTGATCACGTGCACTTACGAATCCCACAACCTCGGTCAGGAAATTCGAAATGTGATGTACCAAACTCTTAAAAAATTAATTTCCGAACAATGTTTATAACACACTTCATCGAAAATAACTATCAATTAGATTGAAGATGGCATGGTAAACAAGCCCCAAACAGCTTTAGTGACTTTTTGTTTGAAGCTAGGTTTTTAGTAATAAGTACTATATGACGTTCGAAAAGCTTCCACCAGGCTATTCGAACGTCATATACTACTTATTTATAAAAATGTTGGCTTCAAACAAAAATTAACCACCATGCTGTTATTAGAATGTTGAAAATATTCCAAACAGTTACCGATGCTCATTGCACCGATTGTGGGACTTAGCTTAGTCCCCACATGAAAGCTAAATTTCAATTTGCAAATGAGGATTTATCCTCAAATTCGCAAATAATTGGGTTTAGCACAAAGCCTCTGTGACGTCTAGTCTCAAATTCTGAGAGCTATTCAGAAAACAGCATTGAATCACTTCAGTGAGTCTAACCAATACACTTCATGTTTATTCTCTACGCGTTAAAATGATGGTTAAATGTAATTACACCAATGTGATTAACAATTTCGTTAAACCATGTTAGCCGGTAGAATATTTCAGTGGAGCAAATCACAGCATTTTAGAACCCATTAATGCTTTACATAACGGAACATAAGCTATACATTCTGATACCGGTCATTTATTTATTGTGATAGTATGGACATCGCGAAAAGAATTGCGGCGAGTATC
>JACCGJ010010141.1:0-19196 GCA_013407085.1 Atriophallophorus winterbourni
CCTACATGTTTCTATTTAAGTTATGATCTAATAAATAATTAAAGAAATGACTGGAAGGAGCAGGAAAACTATATGTGGTCAGTTCAACATAGGTCGAGAAGTTTCCTCTTTTATAATGTCAGTCAATAAGCGAAGTCAAATAATGGGGACTGAAGCAAATCCTGTTGAAATAGACGAAGCACACTTTTTTAGAAAAAGAAAATACAATCGAGGTCATCTTCTTAATGGTGATGAAAGAACCGAATTAACTGAAAGTGAAGCAGATGTAGTAAACAACAGGAACCACCACGGGCCATGGGTTTTTGGTTTGAAAAATGTCTTTGATTTTCGTTAGATTTGTGTTGCAAAAAGCGACCCAGCTACTACATAACCAATTATTGGAAGAGAAATTCATGAAGGCTCGGTCATCCACTCAGATGCATGACTCGCCTTCTGGACCCTAAATAGCTTTTTTGATCATTCCACCTTCAACCACCAGCAAAGGAATATAAATCATCAAGATGGAACAAATACGCAAAACATTGAACGATCTTTGCTAGAAGCTAAAAAGATTAGAGGAGTTCCAATACATACATTTCAATCCCATTTAGACTTTATTAGCTGGAAAATTCTACGCTCAAATAAAGAGAATCTTATTATGTCTTTTTTAAATGATGTTCACTGTATATTATCAATTATGATTGGATTGAATAAATTCTTTTTAATAGATGACATTTCTTAATATAAGTTCACATACTAAACCGACACCTTCTAAACTATACTTCCCAAGCCTGACACCGTGGCCCTACAAAGGTATTTTGCTTCTGGACTGTTTACACTGATGAGCGTTTAAATTAGTCGAGTGTTCTCATAATGTGCCATGCATTGAGTACCTCTGACGATTGTACCTTGGAGCTCTTTTACAAAGGAGAATGCGAGCAAACTTATCGATGCACACAAAGTAATTAATACCGTTTCCGACAACCCCGATAACTTATTCCAACGTTTTACTCCTACAAGATCCTAGGCTTGCTACATGCATTTTTATTGGGTGTGTCTATTCTGTTTGGAATTTCTAATGTGTCAACTTGGCAAACTCCCCTATTTTACTATATTTACATAGAAAATTGACCTTTAGATGCTTGCTTTCCAGTCATGCGTATTTATCTTTGGACCCATATTTCGACTTTGTATGTATTGTGAGGTTACATGTTTTTCAACCACTAATCTTTATTCTTTTCACAATGAGACGATTCTGTACAATATCAATCTCATCGTTAGGCAACAATGGTTCAGGTAACACATACGGGTCTCTGAGTTCAATAGCTTGGATTGGAACAAGTAATAAACTAATGCTCGGCAGCAGGAGACAAAGTTGGTAGTCTGTCACGTTTCTCTCTTTTTTGATTTCTTTTCATGTTGATACGAATTTCATTTTTAAAAATGTCCGCTATCTCTGGAGATTCTGGCTTGATCGCACTTTCTCTAAAATATTGTCGGTTATACCAAGTTAAGAGATTACTAAACCGAATCTCTCTTTTCATGGTAGTCTGAATTGCAGTCTGCATTTTCACACTGCATGTTCACTCGCAAACACACACTGAATCAATCGTCACCCAGATTGTAACATGTTCCGACAAGCTGATGATATTTGATCATCTAGTCGCCTGCTCATCCATTTGAACGCACCGCACACACCAAGTTACTCTACACGCATGCATTTGAGCAACATACTGATCGCTCTAACCCTTATCGTGAAAACCACTCCCGTTACTTCCTGGCATACAGACGCGAGTTCATCAATGAAATGGAAGTACGTCCAAAGTATAGTCAACACGACGGACGTCGACGAGACATTGGCCTACGAGGAATTAACGGATGCGCAAGTGGATGCAATATGGGACAGAATTCAGCAATGGTTCCGTGTGTGGCAGCTCGTAGAACGACGATCCATCCGGATATGGAATGCGTCCTGTCTATCAGTAAGATAGTCACTTATCAAATTCAGCAACATTCCCCTTATCCCATAAGCTTCGAGCTTTTTAATTAAAATTTTATAGTTGGCTCTATCGAACGCTTTAAAAATGTCGATGTATCAAGCCTGTACAACCTTTCCTTCGTCTAGTGCCTTGATACAATAGTGATGCAGTCAAAATATTTCGGTTTTCAAAATGTTTTCTTATGCGCGCAGTCACAATGCGTTCCATTAATTCAGAGATCACCGGAAGTAGCTGTGTCCGAACGGCTACCACCAAAGTAAAGTGTTGCTCACATTTCCATCCCTTACACTCCACTACCACCAATATTCCTAGATTTATTTAAAGATGATATGGGGGTCAAAAGCTGTTCTTTAAAAGACTAACAAATATGTTCATCGGGTGGGATGGTAAAAAAATATCAAAATATTGTTAGAGATTATTGTCAAATGTGAAAATCATACTTTTCCAAGTGGGCATATTGTGGGCAGTTTGTACCACGTGAGTAGGTAAACTGTTCCACAATTGTACATTGCGAAGGGAAAATGCTAATTTTCGGCAGTTCAACATGGTATGCTGTTGGTAAAGTTTAGAATGGTGACCACGCAGATGTGCGTTAGGGGAAAGATAAAACAACCGACTGCAAGGATGATTTTTTATTAAGCACTGTGCAAATGAATATTAGTGCTCCTCGTTTGAGTCTGTTTCAGGCCGAAAGCAAATTCAATATTTAAGTCTCATTTCGTATGGATAATTAGAAAGTCCCAGGAAGAGTTTTTTCGCTATGCGCTGTGGAGTTTCCAATAGCTGAGTATGTTTTTTCAAGCAAGGATCCCATGCCGGTATAGCACATTCGATATGAGGACTGATATAGGTCGAAATCAATTTGCAGACAATGTTGGGGTTAAACGAACCTAGGACTCTTCTAAGGAGACCCGAGTTGCTTTCAGCTTTGCCGGCAGCGAGTGGACATTGCATTGAGCTGCCTAAGTCAGGTTTAATAACTATACGACCTACAAAATATTCTTTTCTCAACTTGCTGTTGAGCGACAAAACGCTGCATTTCGAAGCATTCGGTGAAACTTCGTTGTCTAGGAACCAGGTGTAAATCATATCGAAATCCCGTTGCAGGTTCTGCGTGTCGACTGTGGCGGTCCGAGGACTGATCCTTGTGGGACACCACGGGCAACTTTAATCGACTCGGTTAGTTCATTTTTGACTCTCACTTACTTCTCATGGGATATCAACCATTCTTTATTCAATGCATGGGGTTTACCCTGTACTGCGTAGGTGAGTAGGTTTGACGAAAGTATTTCGTGATTGACACGAACGAAAGCTTTCGAGAAATCGATATAAATCACATACACGGAGTAACCGGCAGCCAGTAGCTAAGACCAAGCTTCTTTTGCTAATATCAAGTTCGCCAGGCAAGCTCTTATTTTCCTAAATCTATGCTCTGCCTCGCAGTTCAAATCAGACAATAACGAATGTCACTTTTTTGGAGCGAAGCGAATTTTCGAAGTGCCCTAACTGCCATTCGCGATAGCGAATAGTATCAAAGCGAATATCCGAAGTGCACTTCGCAATGGCGAAGCGAAGCGAATATTCGCACTTCGCCATAACGAATATTAGCGAATAATCTTCGCTCAACTTCGATGTAACCCAAAAACTTCGTTTTCGACAAAAAACCTTGCTTTAATTTGCTATAATTCGCTAATATTCGTTTAAATTCGCCTTTTTTCGCTGAAATAAAACGAATTCCGAAATAAATTATTTTTGACCATGAAAGAACTTTTATTTGACAAGAGAGGACTTTTTCATGAGCTTTGGAATTGTAAATATAAAAAAACCGTGTTTTCTCAAAGGAAATTAGGCTCCTCCTCTGAATCGGTCTCTGAGACCGGGGTTCTGGACCTGGACCTGGTGCCGGAACTGGTCCGGCTGCCTCCAGTCAGAGGGGAGTAGGCCCCCGCCGTGAGCTCCTGGGTGTCGACAAACTCGACATCCTCAAGGTTGGCCTCAGGGTCATCCTGGTCTTTGAGCTGCTGCTGACACTGAGTGCTGGTACCTTCGCCATTGGTGAACTCCTGGATGCGGAGCTTCATCCTCTTCATGTAGGGGAGCACTCTCTCGTAATTCTCATGAATGTAGACGAGCTCCTGTACCCTCTCGTTGTTCAGAAGGCTTCGGGTGGGCTTGGTCACGAGTCCAGCTTCCGAGAAGACCCTCTTTGATGAGGCTGAGGTTGCCGGGATGGCGTAGACCATCCTAAAAGAAAATGAGACAGGTTTAGTATTTTGTATTAGGTTCCATTGGGTACAAAAGTTAAACTACTATTTCGAATTATAGCAATACTATATCAAAGTATAGCAATACTACATCTAAGAATAGAAAATAATATATCGAAGTATAGCGAATAATATCGAAGTATGGCGAAGTTTAGCGAATATTATAGCGAAGAATGGCGAATAACGAGAATAAATTATAATCCAACGGAAAATAAGTGACCTTCAACTTTGAAACAACTTACTGGGCGACTTTGGCGAGTAGAGGGAGCTTCTTAGCCTTCATCTTCCAGTACTGGAGCACGTCGATGTCCTCCTTTTCCAGGGGAGACGCCATCCATTCATTCATCTCCTTGACATAGGAAGGAACTGGGGATGGTTGAGACTGGGACTTGGACTGGTCGACGCTGCCAAAGGCCAATTCCGGATCAAGATCAAGGTCATGGTGCTCTCGGAGAAAACCTTCAAAATCTTGGCAAGCGGGTTCCGGCATCTGAATGGATGGTGGGGCGGCTGGGGCCAAGAGCAACTTGATGCTCTGCTCGCACTCGTAGAAGAGGTGACCATGAGACCTGGTCCTGAGGTACACGGCCTTCTGAGTAGGGTTCAGGTAGTGCGCAATCTGGTAGAGGTCCACGTTCCTGCTCAGCTCGGGAACTCTGATTTTGATCTCCTCCTGGAACTTCTTGATGAATGCCTTGGTGGCAGCCTTAAATTCGGCGAACAGCTTGATCCTGGAGGCGGACATCATGACAATCTTGGCCATGTCCGAATGACATGCTGCAGTGTGGGCGTCTCATCTGCCTGGAGACGTTTGCTGACCTCCTTGATCTGCTCGAGGGGCCAGAGGATGTCTTCCAGGTCCTGAAACTGCAGCTTGTTTGGAATGAGGGCCGCAAAGTCTGAAGGGGTGTTGAAGACATCATCCTTCAGCGACAGCAGGACCGCCTTGTTCCGGACGATGGATGTGATGGTCATGCACATTGAAGACCAGCGGATCTTGCTTTACTGAACGATCTTGATGAAGGGAACTGTAAAGGAATGACTTCTGAACTTCGAAGGTATAGCAAATAATAACGAAGCTTCGCTAATAATCTGACGAAGCTTCGCAAATATAGCGAAGTATAACGAATAACATAGCAAATTATATAGCGAATTGTAGCGAATAGTATCGAAGTTAACCGATTATTGCGCTCACTCACCTTCCAAGTCAGCTGCCTTCTTCCTCATGAGATCGTTCCTGACCGAAGAACGCTTGATCCCGGTTGCCTTAGCCCTAACCAGCTTGACCAAGTCGCCAACCTCCTCGATCTGCATGGCATACTTGAGGGCGTTGTTAATTGCGTGGTCGACGCAAAGCAGGTGCTTGCTGATCTTGTCAGCGTTCTTCACAGCCTTCTTCATTTTGGCCTCGGCATCCGTAACCATGATGGTCGCAGTGCTGTCATTGAGGTTCTTGATGGCACCAATCATGGAGTTGAGGTAGCGACCCACCACCTCCGAGTCGTGCCTACCCACCACCATCCTGCAGTCCATGGTGAATCTCTGCATGACCCAGTCTGGATCAATGTAGTGGATAGTCAAGCTCAGGTACCCCTGGTTGGAGCGGCTGGTCCACATGTCACTGGTGAATTCAACTCCCATGAGGTTGGCCAGGTCCTTGGCGAGCTTATTCTCCATGGCTTCCTCTATATTCTTGAAGAGGAGGGTACAGATGTGCCTGGAAAAAATTGATCTGCCTGGGGATGTTGATTTTCGGGTCCAGAGACTGAGAATACCTGGAATAATAGCGAAGGTATTAGCGATATATCCAAATTATAGTGATTTTTAATCGAAAAATAGCAATATATATCAAAGAATAGCGAAGATTAAGCGAAGTATAGCAAAGTAAAATCAAAATTATCTTTCAAGTAAGAAGGTAACAACTTGTAATTGTAAATTTGTCATTTCAAATACCTTATAAAATGGCGATTCTCCACATGGCTGAACGAAAGGTTGGCACCGGCAAGGTAGGCCATGATCTCCAGGTTGGTCCTCAGCTGGAGAGGACTGTTCGGGTTGTACTTCTTGGGAGCGCTGGCGCTGCCGCCGGACTTGTAGTACTGGGTGATCGGGGTCACTGATAGCCTTCTTGAAGAGGTTTTGGATGACTCCCCGAACTTGACTCGCCAAGAGCTGGACTGGGACTGCTGCCGCTTCTTCTGGGAAAGAAAAGAAAGGAAAAACAGTTGAGCTTCATTTCCAACAAAATATTGCAAAGTATAACGATGTTCATGCACAGTATTTGGAAGTACTAAGCGATCTATAACAAAGTATATGGCAAGATATTGCGAAGTATAGCAAAGTTTAAACGAAGTTTAGCGAAGGTTGCGTCAAACTGAGTCTAACTCACCTTTTCAGTCTCCAACTTGGCCTTCTGGTTCAGAAACTGCTTAGAAACGTCCGGATGCTTCGACATGATGTGGCAGACCATTCCTTGGGGGGTTCCCTGAGGCCGGGCAATGGACTGGCCACAATCCTCGACTTGGCAAAGAGCTCGAACTTCTCTTTCCTTCGCACCTTTCTTCACAGCCTCTTCTTGAAGAAGTTCCAGATCGGTGATCTGGTAGGCTTGTGCCGGTAGGTGGTGTGATGAAAGTCGTCATCATCATCATCATCTGACGGCGGCGGAGACCTCTTTCTTGAGGACTTGGGGGTCCACGGGTCTTTGGACGGCAGCTTGACGTTGAGGGTCGGGCTCCTCTTGGACTTCTTGGCCGAGGCCGAGTCTTTGTCCTTGTCCGACTTGTGGTGCGTCTTTGGGGGGCTCATGATGAAACTATGATGAGACAATTAAATTTTCATCCTATTTATGGCAGACAATAAATAGCAGACAAAATATTAATAGCAGACAAAATATTAAAGTACAAAAAAGTACAACCCTTTGTCTACTGACCGTAACACTAGTTACCACCTCAAATGTTAGCTTATAGCAAATAAACAAGCAGTCTGTTGCTAACTGGCTTACGTCGGTACTTTCAGTCACCATCGGAGTTCACTTGTCTGGCGGTGTCTATCAACAAGTCAACAAGTGTCAACATCAAAAACAATTCCCGTAGAAGGGTTAAAATATTAAAGTACAAAAATGAACACTTCGCTTTTAGCGAAGACTTCGCTAATATTCGTTTACGGCGAAGTTTGAACTTGCACTTCGTTTTAAGCGAAGCGAAGTATAACGAATTTTTAACGAAGTTTATTTTTGCCCTTCGCAACTTCGCTTCGCTTTAAATCCGAAAGCGAAGTATTCGTTATTGTCTGGTTCAAATTATTAATCTCAAAGTATTCCGCAAGGCATCAGCTATGATGGACTCCATTAGTTTTGAGAGCATTGGTAATTAAGCTTTCGGACGATAATTTAATTGATTTTTCTCCCGCGACCCTTGAAGATGGGACAGATCAGGGCAGTTTTCCAAGTTTCTGACACAAAGCTCTGTTCGCAATTTATCGTCAACACGCCAGACGTCGGTATTGCCAATTTGGAAGAGAGATTATACAAAATGTTTGGATTTATATTATCTATACCGGATGAACCTGTTTTCTTCATCGCCATTAATTTCGTTTGAACAAAGTTGGTTGGAAATTTCCACCCGTGAAGAATTCACAGGCTGGAGCTGTCAGAGTTTTAGGACTGTCCATGGGTCGACACTTGTAAGATTACTGAAACAAATCGTTGTCGGAAAACTTTGCACAATGTTGTGTGTTGTATGTTCGCTGAGCTGGCATTGTAGCAGTAGGAAGTTTCGTTTGCGCAATCTTTAAATGATTTCACTATGACAGATACCGCAGATGCTTTAGCAACGTTTTACTCATTTGTCTTCAATCCCAAGCGTTGTATCCCATATCAAGTTTCACCAAATTCGCCACATTTCTAATTACTAAGTGAAATGACTATCAACGAATACATTGTTTGGCGGGAACTTTGTCAACGAAACGAAAAGAAGTCGCCAGGCGCAGACAAAATTACCCCCGCCATACTTCGTAGGTGTCGCGTTGATTTGACTGCTCCTCTCACTCGCATATTCAATCTCAGCCTAAATGAAGGAAAAATACCACGGCAATGGAAAGCCGGGATGATAACGCCTTTTTATAAAGGCGGTAGCCGTTCAGACACAGCAAAATATAGACCGGTAACGTTACTTCCGGTGATCTCTAAATTAATGGAACGCATTGTGACTGCGCGCATAAGAGAACATTTTGAAAACCAAAACATTTTGACCGCAGCACAACACAGTTTTCGAAGAGATCGTTGCTGTTTATCAAACCTTCTTACAACGTTCGACGATTTGACCAAGGCACAAGACGATGGTGAGGCTGTACATGCTTGCTACATCGATATTTCCAAAGCTTTCGATACAGTCAACCATGATATCTTAATCAAAAAGCTCGAGTCTTATGGAATAACGGGAATATTGCTAAGGGACTATCTTACTGATAGACACGTCCAAGTTCGCGTTGGCAGCACCTTATCTAGAAAAATAGACGTCACGAGTGGAGTTCCGCAAGGCTCGGTGCTTGGACCTCTTCTATTCTTGGTGTATATGAACGATATAGTAGAGAATATTGGATGCAACTTGATACTATTTGCCGATGATATTAAAATTTGGAAACGTGTCAGGTCTGTTAATGACTGTATGGCATTACAACGGGATCTAAGCATCTTATTTCGTTGGTCCCAGTTAAATGAGTTACCATTTAACCCTGCGAAATGTAAAATGCTGCAGCTTGGAAAATCTCTGCACCACACGTATCAGCTTGGCACGCAAGATCTCGTCTGGACCACAGCAGAAAAAGATCTCGGTATATGTGTTTCGTTTAACCTAAAGCCTGGATATCATTGCCGTATCTTGAGTCTTCTCTAAAGAATATTCCGGATTTTTACGCCCGAAAACCTACCCCGGGTAATTAACACGTATATACGTCCTGTTATGGAATATTCCATTCAAGCCTGGGCACCATGGCTGAGGAAGGATATCGAACTACTCGACAAGATTTATCATCGTGCTACAAAGTTGGTCTCCCGGTACAGAAATTTACCATTCACAGAGCGAATATTAAAACTGAACCTACACGATTTTACCCAACGGCGGATACGTAGTGACCTTATGTTGACCTTCAAAATCCTGCATTCTGTAAACCATTCCCTTAAACACTTGCTAAAGCCCAATGACCTTACTCGAACACGAACACATTCAAAGGCTTTAATCATTCCGCATTCTCGATTGGATATACGTCGTAATTTTTTCTCGGTAAGAATTTGTTTCACTTGGAACTATTTGCCTGAAGAAATCACACGATCAGAATCTGTTGAGGTTTTCGCTTCCAAACTCGATGAGTTTATGACGAACCATGCGGTATGCGAGTGTCCCTATTGATTTTTGAGATATTTTAGATTTTTTATATATTTTTCTATGTTCCATATACCTGTCATTCTATAGTTATTGTTAGGCTTAATGCTTTTTCTACCATAAAATTGTCTGAGTTCTGAGTTCTGAGATGCAGAGGCCAGTGGCCTTGAATTGTGTGTGAACAATGCTGTGTGATTCATTACGACTTTTTCGACTAGACTGATTTGGTAATGTTTTCTATCATTTCGAATGAGGCGGACACAATTATTTCGCAATAAAGTGTAGTTGCACCAAGTTAGCACTGACGGATCGCTCAAGTATTTATACCAGGCCTTGTTACGCTTACTCATACATTTCCGAGAACTGCTTCTGAGAAGCTTTTGACGCTGTTTGCTGCTAATTATTTTCACGTTCGAGGATAAATCAATGAGAATACGGAGTTGGCTGTAAAACGTTTCCCAGACTTCCTTTGTTGATTTGAGTTCAAGGAAATCTAATCGATTTGCATTAGTAAGAGCTAGAAGCATGTCTTAGTTCACAGTTGTATTTTTTATTTAAATATTTCCTACTGGTTCGTATTGATAAATATTATCAAATGTCCTAAAAACATGATCACTCAATCCGAGTGGAGCTGTATCGGAAAGAGATTATATCATTAGTTCATCTTTTGTAAGTATGAGTTCCAGGTAGACGGGGTTTATTCAGATCGATATCGCGTTGTTTTATTTAACATGGTTGTAAAGAGGGGTGAAAGTCTTTATTACATCTCGAAGGAACACTACACGCAGTGATCTGGGTGTGTTCGCACGAGATGAGTGCGTGCTCTAAATAATCGGGTCAGGTCATGCATTGATGACTAAGCTTCGGCAAAGTTTATTCTATTGTTTCCTGTCACCTGCTTCGCGTTGCCTTATAGATGGCGAAGTTGATTCAATGAGGTTTCTACATGTTACCGTTAGATCTTCCTTTTTTCTTTAGGGAATTTCTGTGTTGAAACTCTTCAGCCTCAGCTTATGCACATCCTTCGATAATTCTGCACTTCCTTTCACTTGATTACTGGTCACATTTACAGAATCATTGGTCGTACCGACCTGTTGGAAGGGACTTTAGTCGTTTTCTGTAGAAATCAGTGTTTCCCTGGTAGTTACAGCTTCCATGTAAGACTTACGGTTAATGTGGTTAAGGACTGCGTTTTGAACTGGCTCCAGCGCTTTTTGACACTCTAGTGGTTGAAAAGACTCTAACATGTTTTCAAGCCGTTCAAGGTTCGCCTCTACAACGAACATGCTTCTTTCCATAATTGAATCTGAGTTTTATGCTCTTGATAACTCACCAGTTACTTTTAATCTGCATCGATTACATATATAGCAGATGCCTGGTAATTTTTCATTAATAATTATGAGTCACTGATTCGGTTGATAAATACTTGTCACAGTTCGCATAAATAGCAATTGAACACAAATGACCTTTAACTTGACGCGATATGGGACTTACCAGCTTTTGACAAAGTTTGCACTTTTTACAAGCATCGTCGTCTGGTCCGCTAAAGGTCACGTTTTCATTCATCGTTACAATTTTGCGAGAGAGCGAATGGCTACACTGGGCGAAGCGGTAGTTTATCGATAGGAGTTATCGTCCGTGCATTCCATTGCGGTTGTATTTTTTCTTCACATAGGCTGGAGTAGCGTCCGTGAACACATCAGCTAGACCAACAACAACTGCAGCAGAAACTGCTTATGCTTTAGCCACGTTTTATTCATCGGTATTCAACCCGATAGAACATGCAGTAAACATCCTAAATCCAAAACCTTCAAACACGGTTGCCCTAAGTGAAATAACTGTCACTTAGAAATGCATCCTCCATGGTCTATTTATTCTTAAAACCGGAAAGTCTCCTGGGGCCGACGGAATAACCCCGAAAATATTAAAGCAATTTGCGAGTTTGCTATACAAACCACTCACTTACTTTTGCATGCTTTTCCGTCATTCACACCCCACGACCGGTTTCGTGCTGTTTGCACTTATCAGGTAGGGACAGTAAGATCAGGATCCGCATGCGCTTGAAACAGTGGAGGAATGGTAAACAAGGAGCGCTTGTATGCCACTGTTGAATAAGGCTCGTACGACGAACCTGTTCAAAGCATGTGTCGAAACACATGTTAAATGGGGTTAAACCCATAACCATGAAACAAAATATTCATTTGCATGCTTTTCCGTCATTCACACCCCACGACCGGTTTCGTGCTGTTTGCACTCATCAGGTAGGGACAGTAAGATCAGGATCCGCAGGCGCTTGAAACAGTGGAGGAATGGTAAACAAGGGGCGCTTGTATGCCACCGTTGGATAAGGCTGGTACGAACAACCTGTTCAAAGCATGTGTCCAAACACATGTTTAATGGGGTTAAACCCATAACCATGAACCAAATAATTCATTTGCATGCTTTTTGTTTCATGGTTATGGGTTTAACCCCATTTAACATGTGTTTGGACACATGCTTTGAACAGGTTGGTCGTACCAGCCTTATCCAACAGTGGCATACAAGCGCTCCTTGTGTACCATTCTTCCACTGTTTCAAGCGCATGCGGATCCTGATCTTACTGTCCCTACCTGATGAGTGCAAACAGCACGAAACCGGTCGTGGGTTGTGAATGAGGGAAAAGCATGCAAATGAATATTTTGTTTCATGGTTATGGGTTTAACCCCATTTAACATGTGTTTCGACACATGCTTTGAACAGGTTCGTCGTACGAGCCTTATCCAACAGTGGCATACAAGCGCTCCTTGTTTACCATTCTCCACTGTTTCAAGCGCAGGCGGATCCTGATCTTACTGTCCCTACCTGATGAGTGCAAACAGCACGAAACCGGTCGTGGGGTGTGAATGACGGAAAAGCATGCAAATGAATATTTTGTTTCATGGTTATGGGTTTAACCCCATTTAACATGTGTTTCGACACATGCTTTGAACAGGTTCGTCGTACGAGCCTTATCCAACAGTGGCATACAAGCGCTCCTTGTTCACTCACTTACTTGTTCGAGCAAACACTGCCAAGTGTAGTGATTCCTACAGATTGGAAACGTGAAACAATTTCTCCTATTTACAAAGGTGTGAATCGCTCCGATGTTTCTTATTACCAACCCGTTACTCTGTTACCTGTGGTTGTAAAATTACTTGAGCGACTCATTGTTGACGATCTAATGAAACATTTCGAGAATAATCAGTTGCTTTCGAGGAACCAGCATGGATTTAGATGGAACTATTCATGCTTGTCTAATTTACTGGTAACGCTAGATGATTGGACAAAATCGGTAGATAAAGGACAATCAATACATGCGTGCTACTTATATATATCAAAAGCATTCGATCGTGTTGACCATTTCCTACTACTGCAGAAGCTTGAAAGGCTTGGTATCACTGAAAAGTTGCTGAATTGGCTAAATGACTACTTAACAAATCGCACTAACCAGGTACGTGTTGATGGTGTTTTATCCAAACCAATCTCAGCAACTAGCGGAGTTCCCCAAGGTTCAGTCCTTGGTTGGATCTTCTTTCTGGTTTATGTCAATGAAATACCAGAAATTGTTCGATGTTACATTTCGTTATTCTCGGACGACATAAAGATTTGGCGCAACATTCGTAGTCCAGAATACTGTCTGCTATAACAAAAGGATCTTGATACGCTTCACAGCTGGTCGTTGAAGAACAAACTGCCATCTAACTTCAACAAATGCAGGATCATGAATATGGGGAAGCGAGTAGAGTTCACATATCACATAGGTTCGCATGTCCTTGAAAATTGCAGTGAAGAAAAAGATTTGGGTGTCTGGATATGCTCCAGTTTAAAGACATCACTTCAAACTCACAGTGGCTTTAAAAAAGGAACATGTGTTCTAAATCTACTCAAACGTGTATTCGGGAAATTTTCGCCCAACATATTCCCAAGGATCATGAATACATACTTGAGACCAGTCATTTAATACGGTGTGCAGTCATAGTCTCCGTGACTCAAGAGGGATGTGGAACTTATGCAGCGAATCTATCACCGCTCAACGAAACTAGTTCTCAGCATCTGAAACAAACCATATAAAGAAAGGATAGCTCAACTGAATCTTCCGATTTTCCCTATCGACGAATCAGAGGAGAACTTATCTTACTTTACAAAACATTCCATACCCAGAACCATCATTTACAGGAATTATTCACGCGGAGGAATACGAGAAATTATCGAACACATGAATATGTACTGGTCATACCCCATTCCCGCCTGATCTATTGAAGGTATTTTTACTCTGTCCATGTCTGTTTTACTTGGAACAGTTTACCTTCAACCGTTGCTCACTTCACTAGCTTGCATGAATTAAAAACGAAATTAGACGAATTTTTATTGCATTATTTGTTTCCAGAACATTTATATACTGTTTAATCTATTTCCTTATATGGTTTATACACTCAAATTTTAATTTTTACCATCCTATGGTTGTTTTTAAGCATGTTGCTTTTTAGACCAATAAAAACCTTGAATTACCTTGAATAGGCTGATATTGATTTACTTAGCAGTCAAAACAATGGGAAACTGCGAAATATAACGGGGTTATTTGGTATGCACGAAGGGAATTCTTTCTGTTTAGTTGACAAGAGTTTAAGGAGATGGTTCTCAGTAAGCAACATTTTGAATGCATACAGGAGGTTACTTCGTATACGTCGTAGGGTAAAATCATGTAAATTTAGTTTTGGCATTCGCTCATCGAAATGCCGATTTCCGTAACGAGGCACAACTTTGTCGCACGATGATAAATCCTGTCAAATAGGTCGAAATCCCTCCTTAGCCTTGGTGCCCAAGCTTGGATGGAATCTTCCATCACATGACGTACATACGTAATTATTTAATTATTGACTGGGATATTATTAATTAACTGGGATAAAGTTCCGGGCGTGAAAATCCTGAATATCCTTCATCAAAACATTTAAGATACGGCAGGCTTTTTGTAAACCGTTCCGCAATGATATCCAGGCATAATGTTACACGACACGCAGATACCGAGATTTTTTTTCTGCGGTGGTCCAGACTATATCTTGCGTGTCAAGCTGATACTTGTGGTGCAAAGATTTTCCAAGCCATAACAATAAACATTTCTCAGGGTTAAATGGTCACTGGATTGAACGGGACCAACGAATTAAGGTACAACAATCCCGTTTTAATGCTATACAGTCATTAAAAGACCTGCCACGTTTCCATGCAATAATATCATCGGCAAACAGTTTCAGGTTTCATCCAAGTTCCTAAACTATATCGTTCATGTACACTAAGAATAGAAGAGGTCCATGCACCGAGCCTTGCGGAAATCCAGTTGTGACGTCTATGTTTCCAGACAGGTTGCTCTCAACTTGGACGTGTATATCAGTGAGATAATCACTTACCAAATTTAGCATCATTCCTCTTATTCCATAAGCTTCGAGCTTTTCAATGAAAATTTCATGGTTGACTCTATTGAAAGCTTTGGAAATGCAGCAAGCATGTACAGCTTCACCTTCGTCTAGTACCTTCTTCCAATAATCGAAAGCTGTAAGAAGGTTAGATAAACAGTAACGATTTCTTCGAAAACCGTGTTGTGCTGCAATCAAAATATTTTGGTTTTCAAAATATTCTTATATGCGCGCAGTCACAATGCGTTCCATTAATTTAGAGATCACCTGAAGTAGCGTTACCGGTCTATATTTCGCTGTGTCCGAACGGATACCACCTTTATTCATAGATGATATGCGGGTAAAAAGCTATGCTTTACATGACCCACAAAAATGTTTCTCGGGTCGGAAGGTAAAAAGATCAAAATATTGTTAGAGAGTATTATCATATTTGAAAAACATACTTGTGGACATCTAGTAATTTCTTGAAAACGTCAATTGTTTCAAATTGTACCACATGGGTAGGTAAACTGTTCCACAATTGCACATTGCGTAGCAAGTCATAGTTCACAGTTGTATACGTTTGTTGATTATTTCCTACTGGTTCATATTGATAAATATAATCAAATGTCATGAAAACATGATCACTTAATTCGAGTAGAGCTGCTTACGAAACATTGGTTCTTCGTTTGTAAGTAGGAGGTCCCGGGTAAATAGGGTTTGTTCATATCGATATTGCGTTGTTTGTTGTACTTGGTTGTAAAGAGAGGTGCAAGTCATTATTTCTTGAATAAAGCTTTCGAATGAATCGTCACCTGTAATGTGTGTTGCAAGTGTCGGCATATTCAAACCACTGAGTATATCAGCTTCAATGCAAAAAAGATTGCATTGGAAAAAATAGTGTCAGCGGAAATGTTGAAGAAATCAATGTTTTCGTGGTAGTTACAGCTTCCATGGAGGACTTACGGTTAATGTTGTTAAGGATTGAGTTTTGAACCGTTCCTTCGCTTTCTGACACGCAAATGTTTGGAAAGACTATAACGTGTTTTGAATCCGTTTAACGTTTACCTCTACAGCGAACATGCATCTTTCCATGATTGCATCTGAGTTTTCGGCTCTTGATATATGGCTTTCTGTGCCCTGCGGTCGCATTTTTTCTTGCTCTGACACTTCTGATCATATCTTCTCCAAATCTGCACGGATTTATCCCATTCCAAGAATTCTGCGCTACTTTCGATCATACCTATCGGAACTTATTCGTTTTGCTCTTGTTATCTGAATAACAGCAAAGTTGTCATGTCGACGTAAATATCCCAGTTTGCTCACGCGCGAAAACATTTTTGCAACGCTAACCAGTCTACGTTTTGCTATCTTCAAAAAGATTGCGTTGAGCTACGCATTTTGATACCTGTTTCTGTATTCTACCTTGTGTGGTTAACGAGTTATAGTGCATTATTTGCAAAATGACGAAATCACGAGCTCCAAAGCAGCCACACCGACCTATCGACCAAACGCCCACTACTCAGCCGAACAACCCACTTCAGGCTGCTATCATGTTTGACCGCATCACGAGATCCAACATAAGGACCAAAAAGCGCTCGATCAAACTGTGACAGCGACATGGAACCAACTTGACCTCAGTGCGAACGCAACAATGGTCACGGCCGACCCAGCTGACAGGACGAATCTCGACACGCAGAATTGTCCTAAAGTCACGTGCAAAACATGTGAACAAGCGGTGAGTCCCGTGGCGCGTAAAGTCATAAGGTGTTTTCTGTGTATGGGTAAAATCCATGGTAAATGTGAAGCTACTTAAGCCCCTGATTCGAAAGCATTAATAAATAATGAGAAGCTTACAGGCGCCTGCTATATCTGTGTTCGCTGCAGAGCTAAATCCTTGCACGATGCCGATACTTTTGAAGCCAAAATCGAAAATACAATGGCCTGTTTCGAGTTGAGCCTTCGACGTGTGGAGGAAATATTGATAAATCATGTGAGTACGCAAGTGATCACTGTTGTAAACCATCATATCAATACAACGATTTCGGAACCACTACTAAAGGAATCTGAGACTAAGGATATTGGTGTGCCAAAAAGAAAAAAAGCAATGTTAAGCCCGTTTTTGAATCTGTTATAATGACCACGGAATTAGGAAACACTTACAGAGATATGATGTTACGGTCGACCTCATCTATATACTCCAGAACTGCTGTACCCGACTCACAAAGTCAAGACTTTCCGATACGCAAAAAGAACACCCCATACACGCTGAACGTGATATGTACGAACGTCGGCGAGTCCCAAGAAAGCCTGTTCCAAAGCAAAAAGAAACACGACCTCCAGAAATGGTCACAACTTTGCCACGTAATGCAAATTGAACATGTAATCGAATAAAAAAGTGACTCGTCTAACTCGCCGCTTAACGTCAGCTCATATTGGTCAACCTCGCTTGCTCAAGGTAACACCAAAATGAAAGGCTGGTATCAAGAACGTACTGCTGAATGCGAACCTACTCCAGACAGATTCCGACTCAAATTGCCGCATATATCCCGATGTACCGTGATGGGAAAGGAAGGGTACCTTCAACGCCAGGGCACAAACGGGATCGCGAAGTATAGTTCTACTTGCTGTACCAGAAAATACTTCTCGAGCATCGATTCAGGAAACCATAGAGCACGACGTCAAGCAATGGCGCTACATTGCGTGTTTTCTAAATATTTCTAATGCCGTTGTTGTGGACACTAATCGATTTCCTTTTTTGCCAAAATATAAAGAGATTGGACCGAAAACTCTGAAGAATACGTTCTTGACCAGCGTTATGGCCGAAAGCGTAAGGCGGAATGGAAAATAGGAAAACGAACGTTACCCGATGATGTTAGACTTAGCCCACCCAAACCCAATGACATTAGTCAAACACTCCCCCGTCTGGAGACAGCGGATGACAGCGTTTCCATCTAAATGGAAGAAATCAATACATCAAAAAACGTCGTAGGCCCGGCTCAAATCGAGTCTGACTAAGCAATTCACACCGCAAACTAATTGTTGATTCAAGCGGTCGGCGACCAATAAGAAGCTCATATGTTTTATCATCTCAGACAATGACTATTCAGAGGAATCCGGCATCGCTCTGTTCAACGCCATATCACATACCACATGATTCATCACTACTTGTTAATCCGACTCCAAAGAATCCGGACCAATAACTTTAGTTTACACCCGTCATTACTCACGAAAAATACGATTAAGTGCATCTATACAAACGCTATCAGCCTTTTTAACAAATTAATCGAATTGACCGAGATTTGTAATGAAACTGCGCCAGACATAGTTGCAATAACAGAAACGTGGTTCCATGCATCATTGTCTAATAATGAACTCTCTTTGCCCAGCATGTTTCTATTCCGGCGTGACCGTTTAGGCGATGGCGGAGGAGCAGCACTCTACTTCAAGCAATCGTTTATCTGCAGAGCTATGAACAACCAGGCCCTTGATATAACTGACACACTTTGGTGCTCTCTGACTCTTACTTCAGGAGACCAACGCATTATTGGAGTGATCTATCTTTCTCCAACAGCAACTCTCGAACTATAGAGTACAATACTCAAATAAGAATAATGGGGGATTTTAACTTTCCCCAGGTTTATAGCCGGGATTACCATTCATCAGAGACACTTGAATATGAACTTCGAGCCGTCTTGGATTACGCACCCCTTTATAAGCATGTTTTTGGATTTACTCGTATGAGAGGATCAGACCAGCAATCTACCTTGGACCTAATACATCAGATCCCACAGCTGTTTATAAACCGCCAATCGGACGAAGCGATCACGTTGTCTTACAATTCAAGTATGTTTGTAGTGCTAGGCGCAACAGTAACGGAACGAAATGCATCGGAAGGGTGAACTACCCTGCTTTGTGTGCCGAGCTACAAAGCACTAGTATCGCACAACTGGATTACTCCGACCCGGATAGTCATTGACGCTTTCTATTACAGCTTCTGAAATTTATATTGGAGAAACAATCAATGTTTGTTTTGAAGAAAACTTCTCAACGTAATAAATTTTTACTACAAAGCAGGACTAAAAATTGGATAAAACAAATGGCAATAGCATGGGAGTTTCACAAGGCTACCAACACAGCTGATTCTTGGAGACAATTTACACGACT
>JACCGJ010010142.1:0-15979 GCA_013407085.1 Atriophallophorus winterbourni
TAGCCAGCACTGCGGGAGAGAGTGTTCCTTCCGAATCGGACTGATTTATCATTCCAAAAGTTGTAGAACATGAAAACTCACGCGATTGTGATGTACATCCATGGTCGACATCGACCGACGTTGGCCAACAACTACATATTTTCTGAATGCGACTGAATCACAGCTAAGTCTGTAAACACCCGAAAGCATTTTATACGGATTCTGAAATGTTTGTCTTACAAAAACACTATAAGCGAAAGTCATCGTCAATCTTAGCTTCAAATCGGAATGCTTTGAGAGATCACATCCGTAAATAATGGCTAATTTTACAAGGTGGTTTGTTCAATCCAGTTTCGCTTCTCACAATAATCAGCTTGGTAAGCCTCTTGTATTCTGCGTGAGTCATTTATTTAACGCACTCCAAATCGCCTTTCGTACCTATATTCGCATTCTCCGTCGTCCGTAAAACGAGTATTTGTTTCTTATTTTTTCATTATTTCCATCGGTTGATGGTAAACGAATTAACAAGTAATGAGTTATCAAAGTTTATATAACTATCTACAAAGCGCATTCAAATAATGATAGAGATATTAACATTATTTAACCAAAAAAGCAATGCCATCATATGAGTCGGTGCACAAATCATATCGGGGACAACAGGCATTAGCAAGTTTCGTAAATGAGGAACATCTATGTTTCCAACCAAATTTTTTAATCGATATATCATATTGAATGAACTCCAATCATCAAATAGTTCCAGTTCCAGTATGTATCCGTAAGCACACGCAAAATATGGTCTGAAATGAATAGTTGGTAAAGTGGATACTCTTTATCTGCAAACAAAAGGCGCCAATTGGCACAGACCTTAAATCAATCTCAAACAGAAAATCCGAGCAACCATCCGTCTTTTACTAATTTAAGGATAAATGGGTCACAGAATGTCACTCTCATTACCTGAAACAATGCATTTAACCGGACTCAAACTCACGTTATAATGTTTGAAACGAGAGATTTGAGCAAGCTCACGTTGATGGTGTACGCAATTAAACGCTCCTATTAACACAAGCATTGTGTTCATACCATTTTCGGAGGCAGACCAAGCAATCTTAGAAAAATCAGTTTTCTACATTTTGAACCAAACTAGACCTACTCGGGCAAGTTTGTGTGCAACACTGAATATTGGATTGAGTTGGCCACCATTCGAAAGAGCTCGCTTTCCCACTTCGCTTGACACATTGGACCGGAAAATCGGATCCAATCTGAAGGAGCTACGACGAATTTCGTTACCCACCTTTCCTGTGGCGAGATTATTCACTCACCCACTTTCAACAACCCTAAATCCGCTTCGGACCCGACTTCGTTTCATACGTGCCAACGCGCGCACACCCATTTACCACACAGATCGCTCGATAAATCTTTTCACCCCGGCGTCATGACCTTACGAGCGAAGCCCAGTGAAGGCGGTCACATGTGCAAAATTTGTCGAAAGGCGGTAAGTCACAATGCCCGACACGCTAGTTGTTTTATTTGTCACGATAAAGTAAAGTTCATATGAAGTGTGATGTTACCCTGACTGCTGATGTTATTGCAATTATCAATAAAGATGAAATGCCAGGAGTATGCTATATCTGTCATGTATGCAGAATTGAACCTAGAAACTGTACAAAGACGACTGCGAGCTCACAGACTGAAACTAATATGGGGGTGTTGAATTTCGAGGACCGCATTCAGAGAATTGAAGGTTTGATAAATGACTTATTAATTAGCAAACTGAAGCCTAGACTTGAGTGAGGAGATCGTGTTTCATCTCCATTTCTAAGGAAGCAGGAAGGCAAAAAATGCGATGATGAACATACGGACATTCGACCTAGCAATTAGGAACAACTGAGCCATTCCCATGATCCGCGTGCCTTGGAAAGGTCTGAAACAAATTCGACAAAATCCGAGAATGAAAAGCGAGCCGTTAAACAACAAACTGATCCCAAAACAGATAATGCTTTGGTGTAACGAAATAACATCTCCACGAATCGTAAGGTACACTTTTTGAGTGTCATTTGTACTGCCGTTCCTGAGCCAGAATGCACTCTCTTCAAAGACCGTCAAAGGTATGATGAAGAAAAATGGAAGGAACTGTGTGAACTTATGAAAATTGGAACTCTAGTGCCGTTAGCATTGACTCGTTTAACTAGACGGCGTGATTCACCTCATCAGGATAAACCCAGACTTTTGAGGGTTAACTTAGAAAATGAGCGTGACCTGGAAAACGTACTACTAAATTCTTACCTACTTGGGTCGAACAATTCACTGAATATTCGTATTCATGTTGATATTCCATGGTCCGAAAGGAGGAACAATACATACGACAAAAGAAAGACATCTAATCGCAATCTCATCATCCTCGGAGTTCCAGAACTGGCAGACAATCCTGAGGCTAACGAGCGAGCTGAGCATGACTACAGGCAATGGAGTTTTCTGGCTGATACCATTTTCGGCGAAAAGGCCGTTGTCGTGGATACTTTTAGACTGCCTTCCTCAGCAAAATACAAAGGTAATGGGCCACGTCCATTAAAAATAAACTTCCTAATGAGTACTATGGTTGATACTGTACGTTCCAACTGGAAAAGCTGGAAACACAAAATCCCAAAAGGTGTAATCCTTATCGATCCCATAAACACTGATATAAATGCAGCCCATTCTGCATTAAATACTGTCAGGATTGATGAATCCCTATTAACTGAACCAAGAAATGAATCTTCAGCTGGGACACAAAATCAGCAATCGAACGCAAAGCCACCCCAAATGACTCCCGAGAGTGGACTGAAGCCAGATAAAGAAATCTTTTTTGGCCAAAAAGAGGACTCGATTTGCGCCTCTCAACCTGAAACGACCGATATGCTACTTGACTTATCAAAATACAGAACAGTGCCGACTCTTCCAGAGTCGGCGTGACAATGACGGTTGTCTCAGATTATGCCATCACACGACACCATCCATCTTTGCTTACCAAAACTGTTCTTGGATGCCTCTATACCAATGCCCAATGCTTGATTAACAAATTTGCCGAAATTGTCGCTCGGTTTGAGACTAAACGACCTCAGCTAATTGCCATTACCGAAACTTGGCTGAGCCCGGAAATCCACGATTGTGAGTTAGAGATTGCTGGCATGTCACTGCTCCGCCGAGACCGTGCGTCACGTGGAGGAGGTGTGGCACTCTATTATGATCAGAGACTCAAATGCCAAGAACTGACGGATTCCGACTTGGTGCTTCAGGACACGCTATGGTGTTTGTTGACAACGACTACAGGCGATGATTGCACAATCGGCGTAATTTATCGTCCACCAGCAGCCCCGGAAGTTTATAATACGAATCTACTCGACAAGCTACGCTTGATTGCCTCGAGATATCATACCAGAATCTTGATCATGGGAGACTTTAATCTGCCTAACTTGCTGAAGACGAACAAAATTTCTCAGACCTCCACTGCTGCCATCTTCCAGCAGCTGTTTGACGAAATTCCTTTGTATAATCACGTTGAAAGCAATACAATATACAGAGGGAGAGATATGCCTTCAATGCTCGATCTTATCTTGACAACTGAAGAGGACTTCGTCGAAAGCATTACATACGATTGTCCGCTAGGTTCGAGCGACCATTTGGTCTTGAATTTTGACTACCTATGTCGAGCAGAGCGAACAAACGATAGAACAAAATTCATCAGAAAGGTATGTCTATCAAAATTATCAAACGCCCTAAGTTTGATTAACGATTGGCAAATTGAAGGCATAGGAGTAAAAGAGCAGTGGTGTAGCATTTTGACCAATCTACACCGGGAAATCAACTCACACTCAGCATTCGTACCAAAAACAGTGTGGAAAAGCATTCGAATTTAAAATCCGCAGTCGCACTCGGAAATGGATTAAACTGCGAAATAAGGCTTGGATAAACCATCGCCAGTTAACCACCGATGCCACATGGGAGACCTTTAGAAAACTGAGAAACCAGGTCATAAACTTATTGCTGAAGACAAAATACAGTATCAAGCTGTCATAATGTCTAAAATGGAACGGAATCCCAAGCTTCTTTACCAGATTGTGAACAAGCAGTGTTCAGTGAAACCAGGAGTTGCGGCCTTGCGGACGCCCACTGGAATGACCAAAATGCAGCTGACACCGCGGATGTTTGGTAAATTATTATGCTACAGTATTTTGTCCAAAGGAAAGCGTGGATATACAAATGGATCCAGAAATAACGCATCCTCTACCATTGGACACAATAACCATCAACAAAGAAGAGGTGCTGGGAACTCTACTATCGTTGAATCCCAGAAAATCCCCTGGTTGTGATAAAATTACCCCGAATATACTCAAGCATTGTGCACAATCTCTATGCGGACCTCTAACTCAGTTATTCTGCGAATCGTTGTCGCAAAGTGTCATACCGACTGAATGGAAATCTGGTATAATCTCCCCGATTTTCAAAGGCGGGGTGCGTTCGGAGCCCGCAAATTACAGACCTGTTACTTTGTTGTCCGCCGTATCCAAGGTACTCGAAAGGATCGTCGCAAAAAAACTGAGCAAATACCTTGAGGAAAATAGGCTATTTTCGGGAGCCCAACACGGTTGTAGAAGGGGATACTCGTGCCTTACTAACCTTCTCCTTACCCTTGACGACTGGACTCGAGCAGTGGATGCTGGGGATACTATCCATGTATGTTACCTCGATATGTCGAAAGCATTTGACCGTGTAAACCACAGTATTCTCTTGCAGAAGCTGGAACGTTGTGGTATCACTGGCAGTCTGTTAGCATGGTTAGAAAATTACCTGACTGATCGGTTTGTTCAAGTCTCTGTGGAAGGTGCTCTATCGAAGTCGGTAGCCGTGACAAGTGGAGTGCCTCAGGGATCCGTCCTCGGACCAATCCTCTTCGCGCTTTATGCTAATGACATACCAGATCTCATCAAATGCAAGATCGTACTGTTCGCGGACGATATAAAAGTTTGGTCTGAGATAAGTAAGTCGGAAGACTGCGAACTGCTCCAGAAGGATCTGGACAACCTCCAGGCTTGGTCCCTAAAAAATCGCATATTTTTCAATTTCCAAAAGTGTCACATGTTAAACATTGGCAAATATGTGGAGTACCAGTATTTTCTTGGATCACACAGCCTCTCGTGGACCATGGAACAAAGGGACTTGGGTGGGTTAATAAGCAACACCCTAGGGATGTCGAGCCACTGCAACTACGTCTATCGCAAAACATCACAGAAATTGTCACTCCTAAAGAGAATTTTCGGTAGGTTCTCAAAACAGACAATTCCCTGTATTATAAATACGTACATCAGGCCCACGATGGAATATGCGGTTCAAGCATGGTCGCCATGGCTTAAAAAGATGTTGCGACTTTGCAACGAATATATCATCGAGCTACCAAACTTGTCACTGGACTCAGCCGGAAACCCTACAATGAGCGAATCAAAACGCTGAATTTATTTGATTACCCACGTCGTCGTCTCCGAGGGGATTTGATTCTGGTTTACAATATTTTGAATACTGAAAATCACCCTCTACAATGCTTATTGAATCTACGGAGCTCGCATAATACAAGAGCTCACACACTCACTCTAACTGTCCCTCACTCGAGACTAAACTGCAGACGACATTTTTTTGCCGTGCGAGTTTGTTTTACTTGGAACAATCTGCCAGATAATGTTGTGAACTCACCAAACCAGCAAACTTTCAAGAGAAGCCATGATGCCTATTTGACTCTAAACACGTGCATTGAAGAAAACTATACATCTTAACACCATACACCCACATTTGTTATCCCACCAATCGAAAACAATTTCTGCCCTTGGATATTCACTTGATTTTTGAACTGCCCAGTAAGCAATCTAATCCCATTTTTGCTTGTTATATTATTCGTTGTTGTCATATTATTCTGTGGTTTTTTGTAAAGCTATATACTTTTTAGACCATTAAAATTGAATTGAATTGAATTGAATGTATAATCATGTCGTCTAGATAAAATTTAGCGCCGCGAAACCATTAGCAATATTGTTCATCATATATTGAATTAGAGCTTCTAAAACAGTAAATCTAAAAGGATTTAAACTTTACACAATGTAATCGAAATGGTGTGTTGATAATTGTATACTTGCTTGATGATCATCAAGAGTTATATGTAGATAGGCATTTGTTAGATTGATTTTTGAGAAAACACTTGACCCATGTACAAGCGATAAGATACCTTCAGTCTCCTTAGTTGTAAAACTTTGATTCATCAGTCGAGGTGAATGCAACTCTGTTTTCTTCAAAAACAAGAGGCATTTTCATGGGCGTTACTGTTGTTGTGACCAATTTGGAGGCTTCCGTGGGAATAAGAATACTACGTTGACACAAATAAATAAACACTTTTGATAAATGTGCCCTTAAACCGAATGCAATCAGGCGACGTTTCATAAATATAGCAGCACCGGTTATTGCTAAATGAATATGTTTTAATTTCATACCATCGACGCCAAATTACGAATTAGTTATTTTATTGCACGTGGGTGATATTTTGGTGATGAGCTTGTAGACAAAAAGCGAAAACTATATTGAGTAATTTCAGCGATTAATACGAAGAGAGATGGATCAAATTTCATTATAATGAATGAGCAGTTAACTGGTATGTAGTGCCATATCCGACTTGAATAGAGCAACTCCGACAACCGGTACCGAAAGTTAGGTAACGCCGTGAATCGCATGCCAGAATGATGAATTTGAGCAACAAGGGCAAAACGTTTCAAGTAATTCAAAGAAATGGTTTATTTCGAACTTCCTCTATCAAGTATCAGATATTTTGAGTAAACGACATAACTGACCGGGACGCCAATTTGTATGAAATGTACTGTATTGTATTGAATGAAACAACCAACCAAAGTGTGCTTCATTTTTCGCTCGTAACTGTCAGACGTATAATAAAATAACCTGATATATTAATGCTTAATGATATCACTTAACATCCCGTTTATATAACCAATGTGATGCAACTTCACATAAAATTCATGTTAACGAATAATCGATTACCATACCGATATAGTAAATATAAATGATAACTAATGCGGATCTTATCAAAACCTCATGTTTTGTTTAAACAGCACGACACAGGCCGTGGGGTGTGTGTGATGGAAACGCATGCAACCGAGCATATTTATACATGCGAATCTATTAGCAGATGCTTTGTTTTCTTGTGTATTCTTATTGAAATAAATAGATACGTGACCTGCGATAATAACATTTTTGTTTACTTGGAATAACATTTTTAGATGTCATGTTCAAACTGGCATATGGCGAATTCCAAATCTGTGAGTTCAATCTTTGAATATATCGAAGAGATTTTTTTTAAATTTCCGATAATTATTTAAAAGCTATCTTATAACGAAATACTTCACATTTTGATACTAGGAATTTTCACATTTAGTAAACAGCAATTTTAACGTAATTAGAATGGGCTACAAAATCGCAAAAAATGTAGAGGTTTGTCTTACAATAGCACATTATAAAACGAATATATCACGCCCAGAGTATTGGCAGTGATTCAAAAGCATATTTTTCATCGAAATACCGTTTTTTAGAGAGTTTTATTATCGATGTCAATTTTCCGGTCTGTTTTAAATAACTTTGATGAACATTGCTTGGAAAACTGAAAAAAAAAATTTTATGGTTTGCATGAACTACCCTTTTTATAGCGAAAGACAGGACTTTGTGCACTCTCAAACGCAGGCGCTTTAAAGCTGACGTAATCCTGACGACGAATAATCCATATGCCGTATCACTTACTCAGACACCTCTATGAAATTAGTTAAGAAACTCGATCCGAACTCACAGTCTGTAAATGCATGTACACATTCCTGAATAAACAGTCGCCGTATCTTTGACGCAGTTCGCTTATGGTTTTTGTGGAACAGTGGACCGAGAGTAATTGTCTCCTAGCCAAACAGGAAAGTACGATTTCGTTAAATATTATACGATGATTATATGGTATTGTACAACCAATTGCTTTTATACACAATAAATCATACATCGTGGATCTATCGAACCACTGTAACTGAACTCCGTCGCGATAACACATAACTTTAAAGGCAGCTGCCGATCTGACGCTGCAAATTATCGTCCCGTCACACTTTTACTTGTTATTGCTAAGGTTATGGAACGTATAGTCTCGAAAAGAATGGTTGCACACTTTGAATCGCTCCGCCAGCACAGCACGGAATTCGATCTCACCGACCCTGTCTAACAAATCTTCTCATAGCATCAGACGACTGGACGAAGGATTTGGATAGAAGGTCTTGCATCCACGTCTGTTACACAGACGTTTGGAAAGCTTTTGACTGCTTTTTCAAAAACTGATGCGTTCAGGAATATGTGATCCACTCATCTCATGTTTGTTCGACTATCTCTCAAATCGCGACAAACATTCAAAACCACGAGTGGAGTCCCACAATGATCCTTATTTGGCCCGCTCCTCTTGGCTCTATCTTAGAAAAAATGTTACTTGGACATATGGATTGGGAACTGAAAACCTAGCATGGAGCTCGTTAGAAAATGATCTTGGAACGTGGATTAGCGGTAACCTGAAGAGCACAGTGCACTGCCAGCATATATATCGACGGGCCAACAGATTGTAAGGTATCGTTTGAAGAATATTTGGAAGATTCTCCCTGGTAACGTTGCCTAAGATAATAAATGTCTACCTTCACCCTACGATGGTGTAGGCGGTCGTGGTCTGGGCTCCTTTGCTGCGAAAATATATTGCTCTGTTCGATAGAATCTATTATAGAGCAACGAAGTGAGTGATGGGTCTTCGCAACGTTCCGTATACCGAAAGACTGCGACGTCTGGGTTTATGTGACTTTACTCAAAGGAGAATACGACGCGATATTATTCTGACCTATTGAATTGTGTCTACCGAAGAACATCAATTAAAACACTTGCTTGATGTATGCGATGGAAAAGTGACACGCGGACAAACCTGATCCCTTTACGCTCCAAGATCCCGTTTTGATCTTTCGCCGTACGAGCTATATATCTTTGGAATTCCCTACCCCAACATGTGGTGACTCTTCATGCATGGCGATTTTTAAAGCGAAATTGAACTTGCACTTGCGAACGAACATCATTCGTGAGCCTTACATTTAATATTCTATATTGCTTTTATACTATTGTAATTTTCATGTTTTATTCATACTGTAATCCTGTGGTGCTGTAAATTATTAACTTTTTAACCATACACCCTTGAATCCTTAAATCCTTGAATCCTTGCTCTGACATTTCAAACATTTGCTATTAAATCATTTCAACAAGGTTATAATCATCGAATTCATTCAATTGAGACAGTCCACCTTTGAATAGCTCATTTGCAATGTGGATCGAATCCTTAAATGCATCGAATTAAAATTCACATCTTCATGTACACAAGACATTCAGACGTGCTACCAGTGGTTGATCATACAAAAGTTATTCTCGATTTGCGGAAGAAACTGACAGTATAATAACTGAAGTGGGATCATCTTTATTTGATATGTATTTTTTTAAATGTACATTTTATTACGTGTGGTCGAATTAATTGTATCGCTGAAAATTCGTGTACTCGAATAAAGCCATTTTTCTTCTTCCTCATCTTCTTCTCAGTGCTTCGTTCGTTATTCCTACGTGTTTCCATTTTTAGCAATGATCGACCATTATTCATTTTTCGGTAAGCATTGCCAGACAAAACGAAACCCCGTTTCTATGATGGAATTTTTAATACATTGTTTGATTTCAGATGACTACTACAGAAGTAAGAATTATGCTGCAAATTTCAGTTTAGAGCTTCATGTATTCCATTTTGTTTGTAAACGTGGAATTACAATTTGGCTATTGTGCTAACGATGCATCAAGTTCGCAAGTATATTGCATTCAGCATGTGGTATATAGGTTGAATCCAGTATCCAACCAGCTTGAAAAATTCTTGCTTACTGATATAAAACCACTCATTAAAAGTGGAGCGATAGTTTCTCATTTGCATGCAATTTAATCCAAAATACCCCACGAGAGGGTATGCTGTATGTGCACTCGTGGGGCATACGAATAATAACGTACATATTTCGAAAATTGATTTCAAAACACGATTCACATCAAATAATCAATTCAAATATTGCAATACCCAACTCAAAAAGCCTACATATTCTACTGGCAATATACCTAATCATTTTGGAGCATATCATGCAATTACACGGCATAAGTTTGAATAACACACATTCTATTTAGCAATGTAATGAATACTGTTCGCGACCGATGGGGGAATCATAATCATTTGTTACGTAATTTAAATTGTTGAACAATGTTGAATATTTTATGATATACATGTTGATTTTGACGGAAACATCGCTATTATAGACTTTCTCTGTCTGATGGATAAATCACGTTGATATTCATTTCCACTTCCACAGAATTTCTATACTTGTCACACTGGTGTTTCAACAATACTGTACAAAAGAATAAACCAAAAGTAACGGAAAATTCGGCGAGGGAAGTTTCAACACAAGTGCGTATTTATATGAATCTGGTTTATTATAACACATGAGCATTTGCTTGGCTTTTAACAGTTTCTTCAGATATTCGAAAATTCTACTTATTATGTAGACGCGAACAATTTGATCAGATAAAACACCATTGCAGTTTTGGAAGTTGCAATTGATTTTGAGGTAACAAGCGGATGTTTAATTTAGTATCTATTACACGCTAGACCCACAAGAGATGCGAGACAAAAAGATCATCACGCTATTTAAGAAAAAGGGTGACAGAGGCGACTGCAACAATTACAGAGGAATCTCCCTTCCGAATGTTTTAGGCAAATTGTTCGCTAAAGTCTTACAGATCCGGCTGCAAGTTTTAGCTGATAGAATTTACTCCGAATCTCAATGTGTCTTCCGCAAGGAAAGATTAACCGTTGACATGATCTTCTCCCTGAGACAATTTCAAGAAACGTTTCGGGAACAGAGAATGCCATTAGACGCTGTTTTAATTGATTTAACTAAGGCATTCGCCTACGTCAGCAGTGAGGGTATTTTCAAAATGCTTGGTCTGATAGGCTGTCCCCCAAGGCTGCTCAGACTCGTTATTTCGTTCCACTCAGGCATGAAGGGCTCAGCCCAATTTAACGGTTGCAGTTCAGAAGCATTTGGAACAAGGGTGTGTTCTTGCTCCCACGCTGTTCGGCATTTTTTTGCTCTGCTTCTGAAGCACGCTTTTAGGACGAGAACAGAAGGCATTTACATACGCACGCGAAGTGATTGTAAGCTTTTCAACCGGAACCGGTTAAGAGCACAAACCAAAGTAAGGGTTTTGGTAATCCGTGACCTGTTGATTGCCGACGATGCAGCCTTCATTGCTCACTCCCAAGAGAACCTACAGTCGCTAATTTACTGTTTTTCTTCGGCATGCAAAAACTAACAATCAACATGAGCAAGACCAAAGTCCTCGGTCAAGGGACTGCATCACCACCAATCATCACTGTTGGAAACTGTCAGCATGAACCGGTACATCATTTCACACGGAGATTGATGAGCGGATTCGCAGAGCAGCTGTCATTTTGTCACGATTGAACTCTCGTGTTTGGGGTAACCGCAAGCTGACTGTAAAGACAAAGATGATGGCATACAGCGCGTGCGTACTAAATGCTTTACTATACGGCAGTGAAACCTGGACCACCCACGCAAGATACGAACGTAAGCTGAATGCTTTCCATCTAAGAAGCATTCATCGTATCTTGAACATATCGTGGATGGACAGTGTAACCGCCAATACGGTCCGGGGAAACTCGAGTTCAACGTCAAAGTATTCAGTCACGCGATAGGCACCAATGTGTCTAATGAACGGTTGAGTCACGCGTCCAAGCCCACCAAATTATTGACAAGACAATACGTGGGACAATACGGTACTATTGAAACGAAATAATTATTCAATAAAATAGCAAACCTCAATTATTCCGCTTCGTACTGAATCCAAAAACAACGAATATTCAATAGCAACAAATACAGCTAAATGTCACAATTTCAACTGCGCGCGAACGGCCAAATAAAGATACAAAAATGTTGACCCAAAATCCAATAACTTCAAATAGTTCAGTAAAACAAAACGATAAAAATGAACAAAATGCAGGAGATTCGAGCGTTTGATTTTCAATAAAAAATAATTGGCATTCTGCCTTTTACAGACAGAGTGACTAACGCTGAAGTGCTTTCGAAAGCTGGTCTACAGAGCATGTTCACCCTATTACGTCAGCGTCGCCTGCGTTTGTTCTTGCGTGTGACAGACAGGAAGTCAGACGGTCAATCATCGACCGGGCGATGGCATGAGATTGTCCATAGAGCTCGGTTAGAATCTCTCTAGCCCTTTTATAAGCGAATTCGGGCGGCAGCATGCTACATCCATCAATGGCGTCTCGTGCTTGACCTCTACAATAGTGTAGCAAGTATAGCATGCGTTGGCCTTTATCAAACACATTACTTTCGATGAAGTTTTCGAACTGTCGAATGAATTTCCAGTATTGACATATATTACCATCAAAATACTGTAATTCTACTCTTGGCAACATTGGCGCCGCACGTTCAGCTAGATTAGTTGATGCTTTATGCTCGTATTGAAACGTAACCGACTTGTGACTACCTTTGACGGTCACATCCGACGTACTGCATTCAGCAATGGGACCAAAATCACCACCCTCAGACTGTTCTAATCTGAGTCGAGCTAATCTAGTAACATTCGAGGCTTTAAACAATTCTAATTCTAGCTCTCGACGTCTCTCTTCCTCAACTATTTGCGCTTTCAGAAGCTGCAGCCTAAGGTTGTCATTATTTGAACTACCTACCGAACCAGAGCATGAAACACTATCAACCAATGTAAAATTATTGACTTGCCCGTCCAGCAGAATCTTCCCATCGTGTTCCTTTGGTTTCTTTGAGGAGCTCTTCTTCATTTTCCCCATTCGTTCCAACGAAGCAAATTGAGTGCTGTAACCGCCAATACGGTCCGGGGAAACTCGAGTTCAACGTCAAAGTATTCAGTCACGGTATGAGCACCAATGTGTCTAATGAACGGTTGAGTCACGCGTCCAAGCCCACCAAATATTGACAAGACAATACGTGGGACAATACGGTACTATTGAAACGAAATAATTATTCAATAAAATAGCAAACCTCAATTATTCCGCTTCGTACTGAATCCAAAAACAACGAATATTCAATAGCAACAAATACAGCCAAATGTCACAATTTCAACTGCGCGCGAACGGCCAAATAAAGATACAAAAAAAGTTGACCCAAAATCCAATAACTTCAAATAGTTCAGTAAAACAAAACGATAAAAATGAACAAAATGCAGGAGATTCGAACGTTTGATTTTCAATAAAAATAATTGGAATTCTGCCTTTAACATCGCCCCCCGAAATCCGCACCGGATTTCACAAAGGTTAACAATGCACATGCTCTGGTTCCCTAAGAAGGTCATTATTCATTCTTCAACTCATATGCTAGAACAAGCGCGTAGATGTTACTTTCGGAATTAAAGTGAGATAATGTCATCATGCACAAGACGTTCTCCATGCCTCACACACGTGACAAAATTCACCGGCTCTTTTAGCCAGGTTGATCAGAAGCCAGACGTTTTCCATGCCTTACTTCAACCAACCTGGTTGGCCTAATCACTTTACGTAACGAAACCAATTTTCAATTGCTCGGCCACTTCTGTGAATTCCCTTTGAACACTGAACACGAGCTTGTTACGTGTCGTCTGGGAATTAACTGGTCTCAGAACCACCCAGCCAAGCGTGGTTAGGTAAGCAAATGGCTCGTTGGGCCACCAAATCTCTGCTCCAATACCCCATGTGCTTCTGGTACGTCCGCTCCAATAAGCAGACCAACCGAGTGATCAGGAATGTCAGGTAAATCTAAATCATTCAAATGTTCCCATGGCTTGGCGTCAATAGCAGCCGAATAACAATTGTTTCTAGGCAAATCCGAAACACAAAATGCGCGCTGTATGACCACAGTAGGTTTATCGCAACCTAATGGTGCTAGCGAGAGTTCTGTTGTCACAGATTCTAGATGAGAATCCGAATTCAGCGTTCGAATATGTAGGACTTCTTTTTCGGGTTGAATTCCCAATTCAACAAGAAGGCTACTTTTCACAAGAGACACATCAGATCCGTTATCCAACATGGCATTTGTATCTACTGCGCCTCGTGGTCCCAGAACGGTAACAGGGAATGTGCCCAGACGGACACGTTCAAAACGAGCACTCATACTGTTACATTTTAGCCAATTTTGATCAGTTCCTTCCTTGTGCATATGTAACAAGTAATTATGCCTCCCATTACAACCAGAGACAGAGCAGAACACATTCTTGCGGCAATCTATAGCTCGATGACCGGTAAGAAGTCATAGGAAACAAGCCTGATATTTCTTGACAACGTTCCACCGACCAGTCACATCGTAAGATTTGAACATGTCACAATTATCCAAATCGTGTTTATCACCACAAACATAACAACTGCTGTCAAGGTTCGATTGAAACTGGCCCGTGCGGTTAACTGTAGCATGAACTCGCGAAAAGTCTCTACTTGTCTTCACCATCGTCTTTACAATCGATTTGGTCGCAGTCTGACCGAAGCGACTACGACATATACGTTCCTCGTCCGCTATAAACTGCTGCAGGTCATGAAATTTAGGCTGACGGTTGCCTTGGTTGATCACATCAACTAATCTGGCCCAACGATCCTGCAGTTCATATGGTAATTTATAGACGATCAACTCAAGTGTCGTCAAAGTATCAAGATCCGCCTCGTAATTCATTTGAGAGAGAACAGTCTCACAGTTCTGCATCTCTATCGAAAGTTGAGTCAGCGAGACCCCGTTTGTTCTTGCGTGTGACAGACAGGAAGTCAGACGGTCAATCATCGACCGGGCGATGGCATGAGATTGTCCATAGAGCTCGGTTAGAATCTCTCTAGCCCTTTTATAAGCGAATTCGGGCGGTAGCATGCTACATCCATCAATGGCGTCTCGCGCTTGACCTCTACAATAGTGTAGCAAGTATAGCATGCGTTGGCCTTCATCAAACACATTACTTTCGATGAAGTTTTCGAACTGTCTTGGCAACATTGGTGCCGCACGTTCAGCTAGATTAGTTGATCCTTTATGCTCGTATTGAAACGTAACCGACTTGTGACTATCTTTGACGGTCACATCCGACGTGCTGCATCCAGCAATGGGACCAAAATCACCACACTCAGACTGTTCTAATCTGAGTCGAGCTAATCTAGTAACATTCGAGGCTTTAAACAATTCTAATTCTAGCTCTCGACGTCTCTCTTCCTCAACTATTTGCGCTTTCAGAAGCTGCAGCCTAAGGTTGTCATTATTTGAACTACCTACCGAACCAGAGCATGAAACACTGTCAACCAATGTAAAATTATTGACTTGCCCGTCCAGCAGAATCTTCTCATCGTGTTCCTTTGGTTTCTTTGACGAGCTCTTCTTCATTTTCCCCATTCGTTCCAACGAAGCAAATTGAGTACTGTAACCGCCAATACGGGAAACTCGAGTTCAACGTCAAAGTATTCAGTCACGGTATAGGCACCAATGTGTCTAATGAACGGTTGAGTCACGCGTCCAAGCCCACCAAAATATTGACAAGACAATCCGTGGGACAATACGGTACTATTGAAACGAAATAATTATTCAATAAAAACAGCAAACCTCAATTATTCCGCTTCGTACTGAATCCAAAAACAACGAATATTCAATAGCAACAAATACAGCTAAATGTCACAACTTCAACTGCGCGCGAACGGCCAAATAAAGATGCAAAAATGTTGACCCAAAATCCAATAACTTCAAATAGTTCAGTAAAACAGAACGTTAAAAAATTGAAAAAAATGCAAGAGATTCGAACGTTTGATTTTCAATAAAATAATTGG